>RJWJ010029052.1:0-21116 GCA_004363605.1 Indri indri | reverse complement strand
CAGTACCTGAAACATGGAAGACCCTCTAAATATTTACTGAGCACTGCCATATACCAAGCACTGATTTGAGTGCCTTACATAAATTAATTCATTTAATCCTCCAAAGGGACTTTAAGGCAATCACTCCCATTTCACAGAATAAGTTAGAGCACAGAGAAGTTGTATATTTTGCCCAAGATCACACACCTAGTAGATGGCAGAACCAGGATTTGAACCCAGGCAGTCTGGCCCCACCACCGGCTCTCTTAGCCACCACGACACACCTTCCTTAAGGAACTCATTGTCTAGTCTGAAGGAATTTACAAGGCACCATCCTGCCTGGCTCTCTGGACTTACCTTCTAGCACCTTGGCTCTGACCATCGCCCCAGCTCTGTCCACAGGGCTTCTGCCCTGCTGGTTCTCACCTGAGACCCAATTCTGGTGGCTTAGTCCCTTTTTACTCTTTGGTAAAAAGAGTCCTAAGTCTCTGTCTTGGTCCATCTGTTTAGTATCTCTGTCCCCAGAGCCAGGTCCTGACAGAGCCCTCTCCAGAGATGATAAGGGTTCTAGCTGTGCCACAGACTGAGAGAGTTTCCCATGCAGACCATCTGGGTATCTGGACAGAGCTCACTCCAGGAATCTCATGTCAGGCTAGGTCTGCTCACCCCTTGGAACATGATAAATGCCTGCAAGATTAGCCCATGGAGAGAATTCTGGCCACGGACATCTACCAGTTAGCCTTACCAGTTACTAGTGGACAGTTCATTACCCATTCTTAGCCACTTTCAGTGTGCCAGTACTTCCTATGTATCCCCCTTATGCAACCTGTAAGTCAGGCATTATCAAACCCACTTTACAAATTTGAAAAATTTAGAAACCTGTCAAAGATCAGAGTGGGAACGTAAACCATCCATGTGACTCCTACACCTGTACTCTCTCCACTGTGCCTTCCTCACTGTCACTGGGCAGATTTCTCCAATGCTGTGGACATGTCTGCTTCCTCCTGATGTATCTCAAAGACACCAGGGGGTAAAAAATTCTGAAACTCATTTCCCTGATTGAGTGTTACATTGAAATAGACACACACACACACACACACACACACACACACACACACACACACACATAGAGTCATGAGGCAAGGCCTCAGCCAGTAGATGTCTCTGTTCAAAATTAACAGACAGCTGCATTGGGGCATCTCAGGACTATTCATTTAATAATAAGGATCAGGTTATTATCTTTGACACTAATTGCGGTAATTTGAACAAATAATCACAGCTCAAGACATGAACTTCTCTTATGCTTACTAAAAGTCACAAGGGACTTGCCTGTGACTGAGGCCTGAGTCATTACATGCACCACAAGAGCTCTCAGCAGTAAGCAACAGTCACAAAACAATCAACAAGCATTAGTTGAGCACCTACTGCATACTAGGTAGCAAAGCCCAGTAGATAGAGCTCTGGACTGACTATTCAAAGCCTGAGGTTTAAGTCCCAGCTTTGCCATTTATTTGCTGTGTGATCTTGGGTAAATCATTGTGTTTCTCTGAGCCTTGGTGAAGAGAGAATGGCACTAACTGTTCTCTAAGGAGGTCGCTTCTAGATTTGACATTCTATAAAGAAGCAAAGAGACTTCTGATCTCACACAGCAGGGAACAAAAAAAGTCTCTTTTGGGAGTTTGCTGTCAATGGAAAAGACCAGGAAAGACTGTTCTAGAGATGGTTACCTTTTGAATGTAAAATTCTTCATATACTAAAAATAATTATCAGAATGACAGATGGATTCATTCATTCAATCAATCAGGACAGAAATGACCAACTTGACTGTTACTCAGTTCCAGACTCTGGAAAGCATCCCAGCTTTGGAGTTGGCCACTCCTGGGTTGAAGTCCAGCTCCAGCTCTTACAATCAGCATAACCCTTGGCAAGTTGCTTACCTTCTCTGAATCTCAGTTTTTGCATCTTTGAAATAAGATAATAGGTCCCTTTACCTCCATTCCTTGTCTCCAAAAGACTTAGAATAGACCTGTTTGAACACATTCAGATCAAAGGAAATAAAATTTTGTTACTCACTCATCTGAGAAGCTTGTACACACACTGGACTGCTTAAAAGCCCAATAAAAAAGCTTCTTGATTCACCAAATGGTTCCTATATTCATCATCAGTATAGCTGGAGCTCACCATCCATTTAAGAAGCTTTTATTGAATATCATTTTGTTCCAGGAAAATGCTAGCTTCTAAGGATTCACAAGTGAATAAATAAACATGGTTTTGGCCCACACCAACCTTCTGGTCTACACAGGGAGAAGGATATGAAAACAGCATTTACAATCCAGGATATTCTCAGCAACTTGCATCCCAGCAAAATCAGACAGTTGCTGTATAGCTATAGTTTGAGAAAGTAAATAATAATAATAATAATAAATGAATGAATTAGTAAAATAAAGGTACAAGACACCATGGGAGCTCTTAGAAGGGAGCCTAAATCAGATACGGAAGGTTACAAGTTTCCTTTAGGAAGAAATGTCTCAGAGACAGAATATTCCAGGCAGAAAGGAGATCATGTGCAAAGGCCTGGAGGTAAGACACAGAGCTCATTCTGTCAGGGAACTGAGAGCAGCTCAGTGTGACCATTGCTCCAAGGTCAGATGCAGGCAGTGGAAAGACAAACCTGCATAGGTGCACAGGGACTAAATCTTAAAGGGCTTCATGGGGTCATTTAAGGACAGTAGATTTCTCTGAGAGCAGTAGGGAGCCTTAAAGAACTTTTTTAAAAGAGAGATATAATTAGATGTTTATTTTGAAGTTATGCCTCTCAAATTTTAATGTATTCAGGCATTACCTGGGGATTTTGTTAAATGCAGATTCCGATCCAGTAGGTCTAGGGTGGGGCCTGGGGTCCTGCATTTTTAATGAGCTCCCATGTGATGCCAGTGGTGCTGGTCCTTTGAGTACTGAGGTTTTAAAGTGGTCGCCATAGCTAGTTTTGGAAAATGGATTGGAAAAGAGCAGGACCAAGGAGGCAGGGGCACCAGTTGGATGAGTGATGATGAGAAAGTGGCAATGGAACAGAAATAAATGAGCACAGATGGACTATTATAGGACTTGTTTGGGGACAAAAAGGCAGGGATGATGCTCTGGTTCTTGGCTTTGACATCTGAGTGAATCAAGGTGGCATTCACCATGACAGGGGCACAGAAGGAGCAGCCAAGTTTAAGAGAGAAGCCAAAAACACCTTTTACATGCTGCACTTTCAAGGTTCCTTTGAAATTCCAAGTAGAGACACTAAGTAAGCCCTTGACTGTGTAGATCCTAGGCTCAGGAAAGAGTTCTAGATTGGAGATGTATGTCTAGGAGACATCAGCAGATAGATTTTTTTCTTTTCCATGATGCCAAAGAAGCTAGAGCTGCAACCTCCTTCCTTCTGGCAGCCTTTGAAGTAATTCCAAAGTGATGGGGCAGGGAGCAGGGAGCTCCTTGGGACTCCGCTTCTTGAGCCTGTGCGTTGGTCTCCCAAGGTGCCTCACAAGTAAGCGTGATTGGGACCTATAGGGAGAAGAGGGCTCCCTCACAGAGGCTGGTGGGAAGTCATGCTGGGTCTTTATTTCTGTTCACTGAAATCCAAACCCAATCTCCTTCACAGAGCATTTGAGAAAAGGAAACGAGAGATCATGGAGACAGCCTGGAACAATCCCTAGCGCACAGTGGAGGGAGAGAGCTAAGTTACAGTCACATGCAGTACCATGCCCAGGGGAACCAGCGGGAACTTGGCAAGACTTAAACCCCAGAGGGTCAGATAAGCCCCAGTCTAGAGCAAGCATGGGAAACAAGAAATACAGGTGGGAACTGGCCTTGGGCAATCAGACTAATTATAGAAATAGAGGTGCGAGGTTGGCAGAACCAGGCATGAGGTTACTGCTTGCTGATACACCAAGCTACTGGTCTGGGCTCTTCGAAACCTTAAGAACGGGAGTGGGACCTGTCCTAGAGACCAGAATGGCCAAGTGGCTCTGGATTTAGGATTGGAACAGTATTGTTTCACACCTTCATGCCTTTACTGACTCAGCTTCCTCCCCTCTTTCCTTTATCTCCACCTTTTTCTTTCAAAACCCAGCTCAAGTCAGAGCTCCCAAGAAGACTTCTTTTGCCCCTCCACTTCTACTTTTGGGTCTCCACTTACCCGATATAGATGCCCATCATATTCCCTATATCAACTCATTGTGTGTAATGGTTTAATGCCCACCTCTTTCAAAAGATTGTGAGTTCCTCATGGCTATTGCACTGAAGCAATATCAAGATAACACCCAACTGTAATAGCCACACTATTTTGCAGAATTAATAGGTTGACTCATTTTCAGTAATATGACAAATTTGGTTGTCAAAGTAAGACTGCTGGTATGAAATACCTAAAATGCTACTAAGACATTTTTTTAAGTCTCTTCTCACTTACATGGCTGAGCTGGCATGAGAAGAAAAAAAAAAATTCTCAGAGGTCAGGAACAATGAGAAACTGTAAGTCCAGAGAGATAAGCAAGTACTGAAACTGGCATTTTCTCTGAAGCCATCTGTCAATCCCCGGAGGCTTGGGGAGTGATTTTAATTGGCCGCATAAGCATGAGAGGACAGGAAACAAAGCCTGGAACCAGAAGGGGTGGGACCTCCAAAAACAACAACATTGTCACTGGATTTTTTTTAAAAACTTTCCCCATAGTGTGGGAAAACAGTGGAGATCTTGAGTGTTTTGGCCTTGAATCTGGGTTAGAATAGGATGAAATATTTTTTTAAAATAAAAAATATTTCTCTCTAGAGAATTATTAATGATAAACCTTTACTCACGTGGATTTGGAGCTGGAATTTATAGTACCCATGGGGACAGAAAAACCCCAAGTCAAAAATTTAGTTTAAAGTGGTACCAGATTGCCCAGAAAATCCCAAACAAAACGAACAAAAGAAAATCATAACTAAATGTATTGTATTCAAACTGCATTCTAGCAGCTAGAATGAAAAGGTGAATTATCTGTGGTAGAAAAACCTTTAGACTGACAGCTGACTTCTCACATAACAATGGAAGTGAAAATAATAGAATTTCAGGGAATGTACCAATTTCAGGTCAATCCAGGCCCACCCAGGTGCATTGCATAGTCACCCACCTGAGACCTGGCCCTTTCACATAGCATAAATTTCCTCCTGGAGGGGAACAGGGAAGCACCCTCTTAGAGCCATCTCCTCCTTTTACCTCAGTGCACTCTATCTTCCTCTTTTTTCCCAATATTATTTCTGTCATCACAGATTAAAAAAAATCTAAGAATATCCTTGAAAATTCCTAATTTAGTTGTTATATCTGCAGAGTAAAGGTCCAATTAATCCCATCACACTTTACTTTGGGTCAGGGTGGAAAGGCACTGCATTGAAAGCAAAGACACATCGTTCTGGCACCACCATTTATTAGTTTTATGACTTTGTATAAGTTACTTCCCCTCTCTGAGCCTCATTTTTAAAATAATAGTTGAATTTGATGAGGTCCCACCAACGTCTAAAACATTCCATTTACACTTCTATGCATCTCCTTACTTGTATTTGGCTCTTACCAGATGCTTTCTCTCAGAAATATAAGATAGACAGCACATCACCATGTCTCCATCTAAGGCTACAACTTCCTATCCTATAAACATAAGAGTCCCATGTCCTCAGAAGAAAAGTAAATTTTAGCCATCCAAAGCATGATGGAACTGAAGACTTGTCAGTAACATGAAATCAGCTATGTAAATTACAAAATATATCACAGTTCAGCTAATTCTGCACACATATTTCAAGACAGAGAATAAAAAACAATAGTAACTGTGGGTGTCATCACATAGAAAGATCTATCACTAGCAGATCAGATTATGATCCCCCAGTCATAATTCTAGAGCAAGGAGCAAACGAGAAGAGCAAACCCCTAAGCAATTCTATTTTTAAAAATCAGGGCATATTGCTATCACAAGGATGAGTATAGTTATAATGACCAAAGGACAGAATGTTTTAAATTGGGAACTCAGAAAAAGAGAGAAACAACTGTCTAATCAAAAGTCAAAATGCAAGATATAGAAAGAAAGGAGGGTACCAGCAATAATAGGAAAAATGTGAGCCCCTAAATCTTACAGACAGTTTGGCAAATGTGTAACTGGAGGAGGGGTCCTGATTTTAGTGCTTTTCATGGTGTACGTAAATACTCTCATCATGGCTAATTTCAAGTTGCCATCGTGAAGTCACTGAATGAGGAGTTGGGAAAAGATGCACACAATTGATTCTCCCAGTTGATCAAGCCACCTCCGACACTCTATTGCTTGTCTTGAGATCCTCGTCCCGAGATCCTTGTCCCCGCCTTGGATTGTATTCTTAGAATAAATTCTTAGATTTAGAATGATTGGAAAAATAGATGTGAATACTTTGTGGGATCCTATACTAGACAGATCCTGTGGGATCCTATATTATTTTCCCATAACAAAATACTATAGACTGGAAAGCTTAAAGAACAGAAATTTATTTTCTCACAGTTCTGAAGACTGAAAGTCCAAGATCAGGGTACTGGCATGGTTGGGTCCTGGAGAGGGCCCACTTCCTGGCTCTCAGACAGTGCCTCTCACTGTGCCCTCAAATGGTGCGGGAGGGTGAAGAAAAGAGAGAGATGTCTTGCTCATCCTCTTCATGTAAGGCCACATTCCTATTGGATTAGGGATCCACACTTATGACCTCATTTAACCTTAATTACCTCCTAAAGACTCTCTCCAGATATAGTCACATTGGGGCTGAGGCCTTCAACATATGAATTTTGAGGGGACACAATTCAGTCCATAAAAGATCCTTATATGTATTGAACAGATTTTCATTTGTGAAGTCCTGGGATAGTCTTATACAGTAGATAAAGCCCTAAACCTGGAGATTTCATTGTTCCCACCTCTAAGGAACATAGCACACTCTGCATATGTCCCTGTATTCACAACATATCATAATAGTTTCCCCAGTAAGTGTGTGAGTCCTCAACAGAAAAGGACTGTGACTTAAGCTTGTATTATCACACTGCCTGCACGGAAGTGTCTGGCACTGAGAATGGTTTTAATTGCATGAATGAACAAATGAAGAAATCTAAATTCTAATCCTAACCTGCCTCTTACTCAAGTTTGAGATCAGCCTGGACAACATGTAATTAGCTGGGCATGGTGGTGTGTGCCTATAGTCCCAACTATTTGAGACAGGAGGATCCCTTGAGCCCAAGAATTTGAGTTTATAGTGAGCTATCCACTGGCCCACTGCACTCCAGCCTGGGTGACAGAGCAAGACCCTGCCTCTAAAAAAATAAATGAATAAATTTGAATTTCCTCATCCATTTTTCTCAAGTGTGTCCCACTGAGATGCTCTATGCAAAAAGGGGTGGGGGGAGGGCTCTGTGATCAAGACAGATGGAACATACTTCAGGCTAGATTTGGCCCTTGGAGTTATAATGCACATTTCTAGAACAAAGTATCTGAGAAGTCTTGCAGTGAGGAAACCTGTTTAATTTTGTCTAACCAGCAATTCCCAAATGACTTTGACCATGGAAAGCTTTCTTTTCTCATGGCACCAGTGTTTCTCAGAGTCCATGGTGGAAAACACTAAACTAGAAGGTATTTAAGGCTCTTCCCTGCTCTGATGTTTAATGATTTTTTCACAGAATAACTCCACCTGGACTTTGAAAATACTCAAGCTAGATGATGGAAATGAAACCACAAATGTTAAGATGTTGAGATCATGAACACACCATCGATGGTATTTGTATTTGTAGGGCCATAACATAGAAGGCCCCCTTCCGCATCCCTGAAATGGGTCCTGCTGAGCAAACTCCCATTCTCACGGGTGCCTTCCAAGCCAAAGTCACCCAGATGACCTGTGCTGTTCTCTGTGACTCTGAGAGCCCATTCTCACTTTGCTTAAGAGGTTCTCGAGTCAAATATACTTCCCATCCAAGCTTCCAGCATACACGGGTTGCCCATGAACTTTCAACTCTTTATTAAAAGTAAGTTGCCATGGACCTAATCAATGGTCATAACCTTGTTTGCACAATTATCTAAGCTAGTGACCTTTAAAGTGTTTCGATGGCACATCTGAGCTAGTAAAAATATTTTACATGTACTCCCAATATATTTTATCTATTTATTTACAAATGATGGACATGTTCTACTATCCCAATATAATATGACCTTTATAAAACTTATAAAGATAGAAATGTAAGCCAGATGAGGAAATAAAATCAAATAGAAATAGAAAGTCTAATGTTTTTGTGTGGCTCCACAGCAGGTTGCCTTGGACTGCCTTGTTGTACATAGCCCTCATGGTGGAGACTTCTGGGCTCAATGCCTTGGCTAATTCTCACATAGTTTACCAGCCAAAAAGAAACAGAAATAGAGGCTACATCCAGGCTCCAAGCTGAGCAGACAAGCTCCCTTTCCACTTCTGAAAGGTGCAACTGGCCTATGTCAGAGAATCTGCAGTATTTCAGCAGAATGTGATAGAATATGAGCTTTAGCTTGAACTGGGCCTGAGTTCAAATCCTGATTTTTATCAACTTACTAGCACATGACTTTGAGTATATGCTTTTAAGTAATAATATCATCTGCCATTCATCAGGGACTTACTAGGTATCGGGAAGTCTGCTAAACACTTTTATATACATTATCTGTTTATCCTTATATCTATCATGAATGTTGATGTCATTTTCCCCATTTAAAAACCAGGAAACCAAGGCTCTAAAAGCATATGTAATTTGCCTAAAGCGAAACCCCTGTCTGTCTGGCTCCAAATTCCTGACCCCTAATTGCCACATTCTGCTGGCTCCCATACTCACTTATATTAGGCAGGGTTCTGCAGAGAAACAGAATCATTAGGGTAGATATCAATGTATAGGAAAAGATTTATTATGAGATTATGAGAAATTAGCTCATGCTATTATGGAGGCTGAGAAGCCCCATGATCTGCCTCTGCAAGCTGGAGATCCAAGAAAGCTGGTGGGGTAGTTTCAGTCCAAGCCCAAAGTCCTGAGAAACAGGAAAGCCAATGGCATAAGTCCCAGTCCGAGTCTGAAGGCCCAAGAATCAGGAGCACTGGTGTTCAAGGGCGGGCAAAGATAGATGTCCCAGCTCAAGCAGAAAGAGAAAATTCTTTCTTCTTCCATCTTTCTGTTCTGTCTAGGCCCTCAACAGATTGGACGATGCCTGCCCACGTTAATGAGGGTCATCTTCTTTACACAGTCTACTGATTCAAATGCTAATCTCTTCCAGAAAAACCCTCACAGACACACCCAGACATAATGTTTTGCCAGCTATCTGCTAATCTCTTCCAGAAAAACCCTCACAGACACACCCAGACATAATGTTTTGCCAGCTATCTGGGCATCCCTTAGACCAGTCAAGTTGACACATAAAATTAACCATCACTCTCACCCTTTCTGAGCCTCTGTTATTTTATCTCAGTAATAGAAAGAAATAGTACTTATATAATGTTAGCATATAACCTGGGTTGAATAAATGATAGCAGTTATTATTAGACACCCCCCCCCCAAATGAGTTCCCAAAAAGATGCTGAAGGTGAGTTTGTCAAGATAAGAGTATAAAGCAAGTTAATTATGTTGGGCCTTGTCTGACAAAAGAAGATGCTAAGAGAAGGGGGTTGCAGGGAGCCCCAATAAGGGCGAGAATATATTGGTGTGTGTCCTGCCCCACCCTATTCCTGTGACATTGGGGGAGAGGTCTCAGGACTGCTGGGCATACTCACCTGAAACAGAGGCCAGCACCTGGGACCATCTCAGCTTAATGACTCTTGGCTTTAAGATCATCAGCTATGTCTACTCTGACTCCATGGGCATCACATGAATTTCTAAAAGCATTTCAGTTCTCCATGGAGGACAGAATTCACCGACCATTAATGTTATCTAACAGAGCAACTAAATTAATAAATAGACATTTTTTTAAAATCCAAGATGTGGGAGAAAACTCATAAGCCAAGAGACCTCGATTGCATGCTCCCCAGATAGCTGTGTGACTTGAAGGCATCATTTATTTCCACCTCTCTGCACTGTAGATTTGCATTTCCCAAAATTTTTAACATCCCTTCCTTTTCTGAGTTCTAAGACTGTGGCACTAAAGTTCACTGCACCACCACTTTTCTATTACGATATAATTAATTTTGGCTCCCAGGCAGTGAGAGCAGTCAGCGGGTAGGTACTTTAAGGCTTGAAGACACTCAGATGGAAGAAGCCATATCTTAAGTGTAAACTAGCACTAAAGTCACTCATTACTTTGATCATTAAAGGAGACCTGAGGTATGAAAGCATAAACGTTGTGGTAGTCACACTCTTCTCCTCTCTAAATCTATAGAAATACCAGCTCAGTTCACCCGTCTCCAATCACCCCGAAACCACTTCATGATTCAATTTGATTCGATTCAGTTAGCACTTCTTATTCCCCTACACTCTGGCAGGAAGCTCCCTAAATCATCGTAAATTGCACTGGCTTTATTTTACGATGACGGATTCAACAATGCACACAGTAACAATTCATATTTAGTACTTGCCAAGGGCCAGTCACAGTGGTAGGTACTGAGGCATGACAAAGATCAAGGATGCCCTTTTTTACTTTTTTTTTTTTATTTCAAGGATAGTAGATTAAGGAAACATGAAATCAAAATAACGATAATTCTGAAATGACCCATGTTACTACCCCCAACTCAAGCATCCTCCCTCACTATTGCATCACATCCTCCACAGGCTCACATCTGATTAGCCAAGGACTAAGTGCCCAGTCTAAGTCATGTCTCTCCAGCCAGGGAGCTGGACCTGGGACCTTGGACAAGTTCTGTAAGCTCTCTGTGCTTTCTTTATCTTGTGGCTAAAATGGGAACTTCCATAGTGGTCCCTACTTCATAGGGTTGTTATGAGGGCTAAAGGAGGTTTTATATATATATATATATATATATATATATATATATATGTATGTATGTATGTATAGCATTTAGAAAGTGCCTGCCATATAGCAGGCAATAAATAAATAGGGCTGGTCATTATGGCATCCACACTAGTGTGTAATTTATTTTTCAATGGATGTTATTTATTTGTGCAGTGACACTGACAATTCTCCACATTCTCTGTGCCCATGTCTTCATGTGCATGTGGGTTGGGGGTGCTCCCTGGAATGATTTTGTTTTGTTTTGTTTTGTTTTCTTGAGTGAGACAGGGAAACAGTCAAAACACCGCAGAGGGGGCTATAGCTTGGAAGGGAAGAAGGCAGCAGGCACCAGGGTTGCATGGGCCTCTTTCTCACTTTTGCTTGCCCTGTGCCCCTCTTCCTGCAATACCCTCCCCCATCAGATCAGCCGTGATAACAACTGATGTGGATCCTGGACTTTTGTTTATGCTCCTCTAATCATGTGCAAACTTATGTACGTGAGTATGGGTGTGTGAGGGAGCCAGAACAGCTTCTTAAAAATGGAATCATACTGTATACATTTCTGTATATCTTGCTTTTCTCACCTAAAATGTCTCAGCTAGGGGTGGCTTATTTCCTCAGAGGTTTGTACTTTTACATGGAGCATTTATTTCATCAAAGCTTTACCTAAGGAACTCTGGGGCCTGGGCCAAGGATCCATCTCTCTCCAGCAGGTGTTTTCATTTCCTTCGCTGGGAGCCCAGGGAAGTACCAAGCCAAGTCCCCTTACAGTGCAGTATCCCGGATTGTACAGGTAGTGTGAATGGGAACCTCAAACCCAAGCAGCAGACCTACAGGGTGAAGTCTTCAAAGAGACTTTCATTTCCTATACGCAAACCCAGAATAAAAAGAGATAATTAACTTATTGTTATTTTTAGCACATTCCTTCATAAGGGTACCAGATTTATGCAAGAATTTTCGGTTCCAACTCCCCAGTTGACTGAGGCCTGAAGGCTTGTCCCCTGTCCTCCAGAATGGTTAAAACCTGGTTACTGAGATCAACAGTGTACACCCCACACTACTTTAGCCCCCAAGAGGTTCCCTTAATTTCCTGCAAGCTTGGCTCAGCATTTAGAAAGATATCTGCTGTGCTTTATCAGTTGTACTAGAAATTTGTAATAAGAGGTTTTTCAGGATATTTAGTCCACTGTAAAGATCGGATGGAAGTCAGAAGCCTATTTGCGTAGCTGTGTATCCATTACATGCACACCCATCCCCATGTATTAGGTCAGTAAGTCGTCATGCTGTGCCGCTCAGTAGACTTTTCAAAGTTCCGTTCATGTCCATTACAGTCTTTGGTAAACTCAATAGTCCCTTGAGGTGGACACTACAGATATCAGTACCTTCGTGTCACAGAAAGGAACAGATACCCAGAGAAGTTAAGGACCTTACCCTACAGAGGCAATGCCAGGACTAGCATCTTGGTTTCATCTATTCTCTTTCTCCTGCACCATCAGGCTCCTTCTATGAATTCCTCCACCACACTTATTAAGCTCCTACAGTGAGCCAGGCCCAGTGTCAGGCCCTGAGATTTAAAAAGCAAAGAAAAGAAAGTCCCTCTTAGGGCTTCCAGGTTGGTGGGGAGAATAAGTAAAATCTTCCAATACAACACACTCAGGTACAAACCATAGAGAAAACAATAAGGAGGAGGACACTGATTTTGCCCAGATGCCATTGATGGCTTCTATTTCCAGCACATGAGAAAAAGAAATGCTGTTCAAAGCTGCCTATAGACTTCCTCTTGTTCAGCAAAACATATCGATGGTTACACTAAAACCCCTCCATAATGTAAAAAATTGAATCTAGAAAATCAAATTGCATAAAAGCTGAAGTTGCATGATTGCAAGGTTTATGAAAAGCAATATTTTCAAAAGGGCTTCCAGTTACTGTAAAACGCGTATGCATGGGGGACTGTGCTCCTTGTAGCTCCTTGTAGTTTAGTGTTTCTTGGCTGAGACAGGGAGGCAAAGAGATACACTCTCCAGTCAAAGCCCTGCGTGGCGTAGGTGCAACCCGGGGAGGAAGAGGAAATGAAGAGCCAGGATTGCACAGGGGCCTGGACCCTGCACCTGACTAGCTGGTGTAGGCAGGGCTGTGGCCTCCTCCCCTGAGATAAGAGTCAGGGATGCTTTACATTAAGCTGAGAAAGTGCTGAATGATGGCAAAGGAGTCTCTTCCTCGCCCTACCAATCTCCCCTGCCGCACAAGTGACTGGAAACTAAAACACAGCTGGGCAGAGGGAGGGAAAGGTTGGCTATTGTGTTATATCTGAATTTCATCATCCCAGGGCACCACTGTTGCTGGGCTTCATTGTATTTAATTGCAAAAATGTAAGCTCCACAATATCAACTGGAGGGGAAGGAGTGAGACTAAGAGAACTAGAAAACTCTCTATAGTAAGTCAGAATTTTGAGGGTTGAGGAGGATGATACTGAGCAGGAAAGAGAAAAGAGCAAAGCAACAAGAGGTACACTTAGAGGCTACATGGAGGAAAGAACAGAGGAGTTTAATATACAATATTAAGCTGTTTGCTGGGCTGAGCTCCGAGTTACCTACCTCCTTTGTCCTAAAATGTCTATAAACTGCTACACCCATAGTCTTGGGTCAGTGGCACTTTGAGGAATGATGGGATCAGGACAGTGTCCAGTGATGCTGCAGTGGGGTGACATGCAGGCAATGACATGCAGAGGGAAGGAATGAACAGCACAGCAGAATCTAGAAATCAGAAACTTGGGATGACTAGGAGGAGCTGGGAGGGGAGCTGGAGCCAATCCTGCCTAAACAAGAAACAAAATTAAGAGAAGCATAAAAAACTACTCAACTCCAAATTAATAAATTTTAAAATCTGGATGAAAAATAACTTTCTAGGAAAACAGAATTTGTCTAAAGATTCCTCAGAAGAAACAAAAAATCTAAGTGGTCCAGCTTCTAGAGAAGAAAGAGAGGAAGTTGGCAAAATGCTATCTCCCAAAAAAGGACCAGACCCAAGGGTTTTCTGGCAAAATTATATAAACTTTCAGAGAGCAGGTAGTTTCAAGGATATTTACATATTTCTTGAAATACAAAAAGAAAACATTTGTTATTTTTTTAAAGGGAATATTATATTGATATCAAACATGATAAAAATGTTCACAGTAAAATCTCAAGACAAATCACACTTAAGAATATCAATGCAGAAATCTTAAATAAAATATTAAACAACAGAATTCAATAGCTCATAAAAATAATATGTCATATGCAAGTAAAGTTGATTCTAGGAAGGCAGATATAGTTCAATCTTAGGGAATCTGTTGATGATTCATATTTATTGATCTAAGGAGAAAAGTCATACTGATTTCTTAGAGGCTGAAAGAGCATTTGACAAACTTCAACCCCAATTCTTGATTTTTTTAAGCCAAATAAAATAGTAATCCTTGAATAACTCCATATATACAGACACATATATTTACACACACATATATATTTACATATATGTGTCCTTAATATGATATTATATTCCTTAAGATAATATATATTCATTTCGATATATAGATGTGGTATGTATACATACATATATACATACACACACACACATATATACAGCATTTTAATAAAATCAGAAACAAAAAAAGTCACTCTCACCATTACTGTATTACCTAGCCCCAGGGGTAATAAGAATGTAATTATGAATGTAACTAGACAAGAAAAAGAAATGAGAAGCATAAAAACTGGAAATAACCACATAAAAGTATTAATATGTTATGATTATATATATGGAAAACCCAAAAGAATGCATCAAAAACTACTACAAACAATGGGAAAAGTCAGTAACATAGAGAAGTACAAAATCAACATGAAGTAGTTTTTTAAAACCAACCACTTCTGCCAAGTGGTCGAATTCCAGAATACTGGAATTGATAAATAAATTCAGCACAGTCTCAGGTTACAAAATCAATGTACACAAATCAGTGGCATGCATATACGCCAGCAACACTCAAGCTGAGAACCAAATCAAAGACTCAACAACAGAGAAAATAAACAGAGAAAATAAAATACCTCGGAATATATTTAACTAAGAAGGTAAAAGATCTCTACACGGAAAACTATGAAACACTGAGGAAAGAAATAGCAGAAGATATAGAGAGTTGGAAAAACATATCATGCCCATTGATTTGCAGAATAAACATTGTTAAAATGCCTATACTACCCAAAGTGATCTACAGATTTAATGTAATCCCTATTAAAATACCAACATCATTTTTCACAGATCTAGAAAAAATAATTCTACGCTTCGTATGGAACCAGAGAAGACCCCACATAGCCAAAGCAACCTCAAGCAAAAAGAACAAATTGGGAGGCATCAATTTACCAGACTTCAAGCTATACTACAAGGCTACAGTAACCAAAACATCACGGTATTGGCACAAGAACAGAGACATAGACCAATGGATCAGAACAGAGAACCCAGGTATAAAACCATCCTCATATAGCCATCTGATCTTTGACAAAGCAGACAGAAACATTCAGTGGGGAAAAGAATCCTTATTCAATAAATGGTGCTGGGAAAATTAGATAGCCACATATAGAAGACTGAAACAGGATCTGCACCTCTCACCACTCACAAAAATCAACTTGCAATGGATAATAGACTTAAACTGGCATGAAACTATAAGAATTCTAGAAGAAAATGTTGGAAAAACTATTATAGACATCAGTCTAGGCAAATAATTTATGAAGAAGACCCCAAAAGCAATCACAGCTAACAGCAAATATAAATAAATGGGACCTGATCAAATTAAAAACTTCTGCACAGCCAAGGAAACAATCATTAGAGTGAGTGACCTACAGAATGCAAGAAAATATTTGCATTCTATACATCCAATAAAGGGCTGATAATTGGAATCTATAAAGAACTCAAGCAAATCAGAAAGAAAAAAAATTAAACGATCCCATTAAAAAGTGGGCAAAAGACATGAAAAGAAACTTTTCAAAAGAAGATAGACTAATAGCCAAAAAACATATGAATAAATGCTCAACATCTCTAATCATCAGGGAAATGCAAATCAAAACCACAATGAGATATCACTTAACTCCAGTGAGAATGGCTTTTATCAAAAAGTCCCAAAACGACAAATGCTGGCATGGATGTGGGGACATAGGAACACTCATACACTGCTGGTGGGACTGCAAACTAGTACAACCTGTAGGGAAAGTAGCATGGAGATACTTCGAAGAACTAAAAGTAGAACTACCATTCTAAAAAAAGACATTCTATAAAAAAGATACCTGTACTCTAATGTTTATAGCAGCACAATTCACAATTGCAAAGATTGGAAACAACCCAAGTGCCCATCAATCCATGAGTGAGTGGATTAATAAAATGTGGTATATGTATACCATGGAGTACTACTCAGCCATAAAAAAGTGGTGAACTAATACCTCTTGGATGGAGGTATCCTGGATGGAGCTGGAGCCCATTCTTCTAAGTGAAGTATCACAAAAATGGAAAAACAAACACCACATGTACTCACCATTAAATTGGAACTAATAAATCAACACTTATGTGCACATACGGAAATAACATTCATCAGAAAGTAATCAGGTGGGAGTAGGGAGGAGGGGAGAAGGTAAATTCACACCTGTCAGATACAATGCACACTATCTGGGTGATGGGCACACTTACAACTTTGACTCAAACGGTACAAAAGCAATTTATGTAACCAAAACATTTGTATCCCCATAATATTCTGCAATAAAATTTAAACGAAGAGAGAAGAAAAGGGCTGGGCACAATGGATCACACCTGTAATCCCAGTGCTTTTGGAGGCCTAGGTGGGAGGATCACTTGAGCCCAGGAGTTCAAAGCTACAGTGAGCTATGTTTGCACCACTGCATTCCAGCCCGAGTAACAGAGTGAGCCCCTGTCTCTAAAAGAGAGAGAGGGAGAGAGAAGAAAAAGATCCCATTTAAAATAGCAAATGCCTAGAAATAAACTTTAAAAAGAAATATATAAAACCTATTTATAGAAAACTTTAAACATTACTGAAGCGCACACACACCGAAAAAAACCCTTGAACAAACATAGAGACATGTTCATAGAAAGGACAACTCAACATTATCAAAATGTCAATTTTCTCCTAGGTTAATATATAAATTTATCATAATCCAAACAAAAATATCAAACTGGGTTTTATTTCTATGACAAATTGATTCTGATATTTATTTGGAAAATTAAACAAGCAAGTACATCCAGAAAATCTCTGAGGAAAGAGAGCTATGAGCTGGAGTTAGCCTTCCTAAAGCCGCAACAATTAGAACAAAGTGGTACTCGCGTGCAAGACAGGTGGTCTGTGCTGCTGTTTCTCCACTTGCCATCAGCCACCCATCATTTTCCACACTTCTCTGCCCTGCCTTGTGTCCTGACCACCTTGGTCCTCTGGTTTCCTGTGAGTTCAGCCCATGGAGGCACTGGTAGAAGGAGATCAGAGGGTGAGCGGAGAGAGAGCTGAGGGCATTTCTTCCCTACTCCTCCCTCACTGCTCCCCAGGCAGTAGTTCTGCTCCCTGCATATCACCACACCCGCCAGGTGCCCCTTCTCCAGGCTCCAGCTGTCACAGGCCGTGGCAGCACTATCCTCCCTTGCTCCTTCAGCCTGTAAGTATACTGGCTTCACGCCATTGCTAGTCTCCGCAAGCTTCAACATCCCTCACGGGCTCCCTTAACCCTAACTATGCTTTCATTAAAGCCTCTTCATTTGAACCATTTGAGTGGAATTCTGTTTCCGACCAGGAACCTGACTGGTACTTAGACTAATGTAACAGAACAGACAATCCAGAAGTAGACTCAAATTATACGCAAGTGGTATGTAATAAAGTCAGCATCTCAAATCAGTAGAGTAAAGATGGACATTTTAATAAATAATGTTGAGAAAAATGGATAGCCATCTGGAAAACCTTTATGTCACATGGTACACCAGGATAAACTCCAAATTAAATGAAAATTAAATAAAATCATAAAAAGATTGGAAGTAGATAAACAAACTGTAGCACAGTCATGCATCGCTTAACGACAGGGACATGTTCTGAGAAATGCGTCATCAGGAGATTTTGTCATTGTGCAAACATCATAGAGTGTATTTACACAAACTCAGATGGTAGAGCCTACTACACACCTAGGCTGTATGGTATAGTGGCTATCATAGTCTATTGCTCCTAGGATACACAGCTGTACAGCATGTTACTGTACTGAATACTGTAGGCAATTGTAACACAATGGGGTGTGTGTGTGTGTGTGTGTGTGTGTGTGTGTGTATGTATATAAACATATCTAAGCATAGAAAATGTACAGTAAAAATATGGTATAAGAGATGTTAAAATAGTTCACCTATAAAGGGCACTTACCATGAATGGAGTTTGCAGGACCGGAAGTTGCTCTGGGTGAGTCAGTGAGTTAGTGTTGAGTGAATGTGAAGGCCTATGACACTATTGTCTACTACTACAGACTTTATAAACACTGTATACTTAGGCCACATTAAATTTATTTTTTTTATTTTCTTTCTTCAATAATAAATTAACCTTAGCTTGCTGTAACTTTTTTACTTTATAAGCTTTTTTAATTTTTTTAAACTGTTTGACTCTTTTGTAAGAACACAGCTTAAAACAAACACATTGTACAGGTGTGCAAAAATATTTTTTCTTTAGATCCTTATTCTGTAAGTTTTTTCTATTTTTAACATTTTTATTTTTTACTTTTTTAACTGTTTTGCTAAAAACTAAGACACGAACACACACACATTAGCCTAGGCCTACACAGGGCCAGGATCAGCCACATCACTGTCTTCCTCCTCCACATCTTGTCCCATCGGAAGGTCTTCAGGGGCAGTAACATGCATGGAGCTGTCATCTCCTGTGATAACAGTGCCTTCTTCTGGAATGCATCCTGAAGGACCTGCCTCAGGCTATTTGCGGTTAACTTTTTTATACAAGTAGAAGGAGTATACTCCAAAAAATACAATTTAAAGTATAGTGGGATGAGTCTAGTGGCTCATGCCTGTAATCCCAGCACTTTGGGAGGCCAAGGCAGGAGGATTGTTTGAGCCCAGGAGTTTGAGACCAGCCTTGGCAACATAGGGAGACCCTATCTCTACAAAAAATGTTTTAAAAATTATCTGGGCATGGTGGCACACACCTGTAGTCCCAGCTACTTAGGAGGCTGAGGAGGGAGGATTACTTGTTCCCAGGAGTTTAAGGTTACAGTGAGCTATGGCCGCACCACTGCACTCCATCCTGGACAACAGAGCAATACCCTATCTCTTAAAAATTAAAAATTAAATTAAAGTATTTAGTATAGGGAATACATAAACCAGTAACATGGTCATCTATTTTCATTATCAAGTATTATGTACTGTATATAATTGTACGTTTACTATACTTTTATATCATCTGCGACATAGTAGGTTTATTTATGCCAGCACGACCACAAACATGTATTGTGTTCTGCTATGACATTATGACAGCTACACTGTCACTAGGCAATAGGAATTTTCAGCTCCATTATAGTCTTATAAGACCGCCATCATCATATATGCAGTCTGTTGTTGTTATACAGGGCATGAGGGTATAGTCATAAATGAAATATTACTCGGCAATTTCAAGAAATGAATTATTGATACATCAACAAAGATGAATCTCAAATACATGTGGAATGATAGAAAGTTTACACAACAGTGTTTGTGCTATATGATTTATTCCATTTATAAGAAATTTAGGAAATTCTAGAAGAAGTAAAACTAATCCAGAGTGGAGAAAAAAAAAATCAGAATAGTGATTGCATCTTGGAGTGGGCAAGGGGCAGAGATTGACTGGGAAGGTCTTGAGGGAACTTTCTGGGATGATGGTGATGGTCTGTATCTTGACAAGGGTGTGGGTTACACAAGTGTATGCACCTCTCAAAACTCAGCAAAAGTACCTTCATTAAATTTTCACATTTTGGTGTATATAAATGTTACATCGAAACAAAAAATCAGCAAATGTCAGTCTCTAGTTAGTGGTATGCATGTGGGTTTATTTAGGGGGAGTGTACGATGTCTTCAGTTTAATCTTAAATGCGCCAAAAATAAGATAAATGAAGGGATAGAAAGAAGGATGGATAGATACATAGATATAGGACAAAGCAAGCATAGTAAAATATTAATGGTAGCATCTGGGTGGGTGGAAATAGGACTGCTTACTATAAAATTTTTTTTTTTTTTTGAGACAGAGTCTCACTCTCTCGCCTGGGGCGAGTGCCGTGGCGTCAGCCTAGCTCACAGCAACCTCAAACTCCTGGGCTCAAGCAATCCTACTGTCTCAGCCTCCCGAGTAGCTGGGACTACAGGCATGCGCCACCATGCCCGGTTAATTTTTTCTATATATATTTTTAGCTGTCCAATTAATTTCTTTCTATTTTTGGTAGAGACGGGGTCTCGCTCTTGCTCAGGCTGGTCTCGAACTCCTGAGCTCAGAACGATCCGCCCACCTCGGCCTCCCAGAGTGCTAGGATTACAGGCGTGAGCCACCGCGCCCGGCCTACTATAAAATTTTTTAACCTTGCTGTATGTTTTAAATTTTTAATAATAATTTTTTTAAATACTAAAAGAAAAATCCTGACTCTTGCTACAACATGGATGAACCTTGGAGACATTAGGCTAAATGAAATAAGTCAATCACAAAAGAGCAAATATCATAAGATTCCACTTATACACAGGAATTAGAATAGTCAAATTTATAGACAGAAAGTAGAATGGTGGTTACCAGGAACTTCAAGGAGAGGGAAATAGAAAGTTAGAGTTTAATGGGTACAGAGTATCAGTTTGGCAAGATAAAAAAAATTCTGTGTCTGCATGGTAGTCATGGGTATACAACAATGTGAATGTTCTGGATGCCACTGAACTCTATACTTAGAAATGGTTAAAATGGAAAAGTTTATGTTATGTGTATTTAACTACAATTTTTAAAAATGAATTTTTAAAAAGTAAAAAAAATATTAGAAGACATGGAAGAATTCCTTTATAACCTTGGATAAGTTTAGAGAAGGTCTTTATAACTATGACACAGAATCCAGGGATGTTTATCACAGAATTGTTTATGATAAAGAAAACTATAAACAGCCCCAAAACTCATCAATT
>RJWJ010029051.1:0-20937 GCA_004363605.1 Indri indri | reverse complement strand
GATTGAACATCCCTAAATTCACAATTTATTAAGTCACCTCAAGAACATAACTTTAAATAAATAAAAATAACTTACACTTCCTGTAATGTTTGTGATTCCAAGCTGATGTTCCAGTTAGACAACCGGTTATGACTCAAATCCCTGAAGGAGAACAAAATATCATTAGTGTTGGAAAGTAGACAGAGAAAAAAAGAAACTGAAACAGGAATATTAAAAATCCTATTAAATGTGAATTTGAGTAGTAGAGACAAAAAGAAATGTTTACAAAGTATGAATAAAAATTTATCTAGGCCGGGCGCGGTGGCTCACGCCTGTAATCCTAGCACTCTGGGAGGCCAAGGCAGGCGGATTGTTGGAGCTCAGGAGTTCGAGACCAGCCTGAGCAAGAGAGAGACCCCGTCTCTACTAAAAATAGAAAGAAATTAATTGGACAACTAAAAACATATAGAAAAAATTAGCCGGGCATGGTGGCGCATGTCTGTAGTCCCAGCTACTCGGGAGGCTGAGGCAGAAGAATTGCTTGAGCCCAGGAGTTTGAGGTTGCTGTGAGCTAGGCTGACGCCACGGCACTCTCTTTAGCCAGGGCAACACAGTGAGACTCTGTCTCAAAAAAAAAAAAAATTTTATCTAGATTTCAAAATAGCTATTTTACTTTCTAATTTTTGTATTTTCTCTTTTTAACTTATCAGGGAATACATCCACATGGTTCAATAATCAAAAAGTGTAAAAGGGTATACAGTAAACAAGTCTCCCACTCTTGTCTTCAGCCATCCAATTCCCCTTCCCAATAACAAATAAAACTGTCATTTCTTGCACAGCCGTCACAGATATTTTATGCATGTACCAGCAAATATTTACATAAATGGTAGAATAATTTATCCATTATTTTGCTCCTTGCTTTTTTCACTTAACAATATATTTTAGATCATTCTATAGCAGTATTTAAAGAGTTTCTTCATCCCTTATAGTGATTATATAATTTAACTGTAAATAAATTTGATGATAGATTTCACAAGTCAAGATGGTGAGCATCTATATTAAATTTGGAGTTGACCACATCCTTTATAGGGATGTGGTCTTCCTTAAAAAAAGCAATCTAGCTTTGAGAGAAGAAAATTAATCTCACCCCAAATTATGTTAATGATGATGATGATGGTAGCAGTGGCTAACATTTATTAAGTGCCAGGCATTCTTCTATATTAACTGGCTAAATCCACAAACAACCTTATGAGACAAATACTTTTACAATAGTCATTTTCCTAATCTGGAAATAGGCACAGAGGTTACTAATTTGTCAATCCAAGGTCACATGACTATTAATAAGAAGTAGAGAAGACATAATTCCATCTCACTTCTAGCAAGTAATTTATTAGCTATAGTAGAGATTTCTACTGAAATTAGTCTTGAGTCTAAATATTTAAATAGGCTTTAAAAAAATTCTCCTTGATGCTTCTGGCATCTTTACAAAGCTGAGGTAGAATCCAGGCCACACAAGCTGTCTGCCCAGAGATGTACTACATGTTACAATATGGCTAGCAATAGAGGCACACCAGAGAAACATTAGGGATCACTATATCTCACTGTGCCACCACAGGCATTTGACAGATGCATGCAGGTTTGAATGATGTCTCTATCATAGCAGACCAATTTGTTCTCAGCTAGATTGTGCCTGCCCATCTGTAAAACCTAGCCACTTTCTTTTAAGAGCTTAATTTACACCGTGACATAACTAAAGCTACATGTTAAACTATTGCTTTTCCACAACAATTCTACAACCTTTATTCTAAGATGTCTGGCACGAGGTATCAGCTTAAGGACACTCATGAATGGAGGGGTGTGCTGGGAAATGTAAGAGATAAAAATTATGAATTTGCTCCCCATGAAAATCTTCTATTCAGACCCTTCATCCAACTCACACTTGCTACTAAACGACAAACACAGAATTTCATACAAGTGAAAAGATGTTTTTTTGTTGTTGTTTAGTAGTATTTCAGCTCAAGCAGAAATCTAACTACTCTAATTTAAGTTAGATATTCCATATTCTGCTCCAAGCTGGCTGGTCTGGCAAATGAAGAGCTAATATCATCTGTGCAGCAGGCTAGCATAATGCGATCTAATTCTATGTCTCATGGCTGCTAAAATTTACCATGTTTCCCCCTTGCAGATTAAGGGCTTTCATTTTCATAACAGTGCTCATAATGCCCTCCCCAACCCTAAATCTCCCCAGCAGCATAACTCTTGATTGTATTCATCCCCTATAGTTCTCCCATGAATGTCAATCATCATTGACACAGATAATCACTGACCAGGTATCTTGAACAGATAATCATTTTTAAAGAAACCATTATTAAAGAAATCTAAAGCAGTAAGATTAAACTCAATTTATACATGCTATAAACAACATGGTATTCAGTATTAGTGAAAACTGTCTACTTTCTCTGGAGCAAGAGTAATTTTCACTGTATCTTTGAAGAACCTATAGCCTTTCAAAGGATGCCTGAAATACTTTGAAGCCTCTGTACAGGATAATGTTGTCGACAAGATACATGTTTGAAACAGCCTCATAGGTCAGAACCCCATATAATGAGGCTCTCCAGACCCTTCTGAAATAAATCCACATTGAATGAGATTTAAAAACACTAAAGGTGAACTGAAATACATTCCCAAAGTAGTGCTACCAGAAATCAATGAATATATATCAGTATAACTGTTTGTTATCAAAATAGCCAGTGTCTAACTAGAATTATACAGATTGATCTGATCACCATTCATACAATAAACATTTATTGGACCATGTGCCAGACACTGTACCAAATGCTAGGGTCACAAACACTGCCAATTTCAGTAATCTTTTTCTTTTTCTAAAAGCAACACAGTCCTCAGAGATGCAGTCATTCCAAAACTCCAAACAAATTCAATATTAACTCGACTACTCCCCTTCACAGGAAATGAGTAAACTAACTTACTTTTATACCTAAATTTCACTCTGGAACTTAATCATATGACATGCATACATGTATGCACAGACACACTCTTGCTCTCCATAAGTATGCCTTTCCCATTTCTTTTTTTAAAGTACCCCGCAAAGGCTAAAGAGGACTAAAATTTGAAGACTTCAAATATCAGATGTAAAACTCTTAGATCAATGATTTAGATAACTTTTAAAATTGAACTCTCTCACTATTCTTCCCAATGTCCAATCATTAATTCCATTTAGTTTGCATAAAGTAATTTTTTTAAACAGTCCTGAAATGGAGAACTATCTTACAAAGTTTTTCCCCTTGAAATATCCCTAAAATATAGTTAAGAACTTAAAGTAATCTAATGCTTAATAAACATAATAACAAAGTCTAGCTTTGTAACAGTCAATAATCTTTCCTTTATTTTCTAACACCACTAATATCTGAGTATTTATGGATATGATGCTTGAAGAGTAAAGGTCTTGCAGAAGGCCTTATCTCAATGTCGCAAACTCAGCTCCCACTCACACTAATCTGCAGGGATATAGCTGTAATACATGATGAATTATTAAAGTTCTTGTTATCATGTGGAGCCAGAGGTGCCATTAATGTAGTTGTTTAGTACCATCAGGGAGTAAATTATTTATAGGATGTACAGAGCAATCAGAACAGTTTGAGGAGGAGAATCAAGTTCTGCAAGCTAATTGCAAAGAAGTCTTTGGAGGGGTTTTCTTCTGCACAGTCACATATGTACACCTCTGAGTCATCAACAATCATTTTTGTTTTTGAAAATATACAGCAATAATAGGCCAAACTGTGAACTTCAACAATAATGAAACCTCTGATAAAGAGGCCCTTTGCAAAAGTCAAAGGATAGGAAAATATTATATCTAATATTTTGGGTATGATAATGCTTCATTTATTTATCTGGCATAATTTGCCTTCCTTTTATAAATGAAAATCCCTGTCTTATTAGAGTATACCTAGCATAATTTGCTTTTAAAAATAATACTCATGGTTACTATTATAATCAATTACCATACTGTGAGATTTAACATGCTGATGATCTTGAATATTCTTCTGGTACACGGAACTAAACACAAGAATTCCAAAACAACTCTTAAAATTCTGTCTTCTTTTATAGGTTTGCTTTTCCTTTACCACTAACAGCTTTACACTAAAAGCTCTCGCTTCTTGCAAATGTCAGCCTTTCTGTCTGTAACAGGCTACTTTTTTCTAGTTTGTTGTCTCTAATTAATTATCACAGGCCAGGAAACATGATTGCCTATCAGAACTATATGAATTAGGAATAAATGAGATCTGAGTGAGAGTCTCCTCTGTGAATAAATGCTTCTAGGAAGCATTTTTGCTTTGTGGTTGAACTAGAGATAGCTAGCTATATTGGGCAAATATCTTCAGAATAAATAAGATTTTAGTATAGCATGAGGCATAATGCTATTCCAAATTAAACTTTCTGTTCTTCATTTGCACTATTTGTAATATATTGTAAAATACTTTTTATATGAAAAAAAGTTAGAGGTGGTAGGAACATGGGAACATTCATTTCAAGATAAGAGGCATGAGAACAATCAGGCAAGAGAAAGAAATTAAGGGTATCCAAATCAGGAAAGAGGAGGTTAAACTATCACTTTTTGCTGACAATATGATCTTATATCTAGAAAACCCCAAAGACTACACCAAGAGACTCCTGGAATTGATAAATAAATTCAGCAAAGTCTCAGGTTACAAAATCAATGTACACAAATCAGTAGCATTCTTATACACCAATAATAGTCAAGCTGAGAGTCAAATCGAAGACTCAATATCATTCACAGCAGCTATAAAGAAAATAAAATGCCTAAGAATATACTTAACCAAAGAGGTGAAAGATACTAGAAAGAGAACTATGAAAACACTGAGTCAAAAAATCGCACATGATACAAACAAATGGAAAAACACATCATGCTCATGGATTGGTATACTCGACATTGTTAAAATGTTCATACTACCCAAAGTGATTTACAGATTCAGTGCAATCCCCATCAAAACACCAACACATATTTCATAGATTTACAAAAATACCCTTCATTTGGAACCAGAAAAGAGCCTGAATAGCCAAAGCAATCTTAAGCAAAAAGAACAAATCTCAAGGCATCATATTACCAGACTTCAAACTACCACAAGGCTATAGTAACCAAAATAGCATGGGGTACTGGCACGAAAACAGAGACATAGACCAATGGAACAGAACAGAGAACCCAGATATAAAACCATCCACATACAGCCAACTGATCTTTGACAAAGCAGACAACAATAGGGGAAAAAAAGCCCTATTCAATAAATGGTGCTGGGAAAATTGGATAGCCACATGCACAAGACTGAACATCCATATCTCTCACCACTCACAAAAATTAATTCAAGATGGATAACAGCCTTAAATGTAAGGCATGAAACCATAAGAATTCTAGAAGAAAATGTTGGAAAAACTCCTCTAGATATCAGCCTAGGCAAAGAATTTATGAAGAAGACCCCAATGGTAATCATAGCAACAACAAAAATACATAAATGGGACTTGACTGAATTAAAAAGCTTCTGCACAACTAAAGAAATAATCAATAGAGTAAACAGAAAACCTACAGAATGGGAGAAAACATTGCAAGCTATACACCTGATAAAGGGCTAATAACCAGAATCTACAAAGAACTCAAGCAAATTAGCAAGGAAAAAACAAACAACCCCATTAAAAAGTGGGCAAAAGACATGAACAGAAGATTTTCAAAAGAAGACAGACAAATGGGAAATAGACATGAAATAAATCCTCAATGTCACTAATTATTAGGGAAACACAAATTAAAACCACAATGAGGTATCACCCTACCCTGGTCAGAATGGCTTTTATTAAAAAGTCAAAAAATAATAGATGCTGGCGTGGATGCAGAGAGAAAGGAACACTTAATACGCTGTTGGCAGGATTGCAAATAAGTACAACCACTATGGAAAAAACAGTATAGTGATTCCACAAAGGACTACAAGTAGACCTACCATTTGATCCAGCAATCCCACTAGAGTATTTATCCAAAGGAAAAGAAGTCATTTTATCAAAAAGACACCTGCATTCAAATGTTTATTGCAGCACAATTCACAAGTGCCCATCAATTCATGAGAGGATTAACATGTGGGGCTGGGCGTGGTGGCATACGCTTGTACTCCCAGCTACTCGGGAGGCTGAGGCAGGAGGATCGCTTGAGCCCAGGAGTTCGGGGTTGCCGTAAATTAAGCTGATGCCACAGCACTCTAGCCCAGGCAACAGAGCAAGACTCTGTCTCAAAAAAAACAAAAACAAAAACAAAAACAAAAAACCACAACAACATGTGGTATATGGATACTATGGAATACTACTCGGCCATGAAGAAGGATGAATTAAGGCCTTTGTCAACAATTTGGATGGAACTGGAGACCATCATCCTAAGTGAAGTATCTAAAGAATGGAAAACAAACACCACACGTACTCGCTATTAAACTGGAACTAATCCATGAGCACACATGTGCACAGACGGAAGTAAAACTCAGTTGAAATCAAGCAGGGGAGAGGGGTGAGAGGGGGATGGGTGAAAACCTACCTAGTAAGTACAATGAACACTATCCGGGTGATGGGCTCACTTATAACTGACTCGAGCATAACAAAATCAATACATGTAACCAAAAACATTTGTATCCCCATAACATTTTGAAATTTAAACAAAAAGGGGCATATTTTATTTTCTTCCGTTATCTTTCTCTGAGTTCTTAATGACTGAAAATATTTTTTTACGGGGGAATGTAACAACAAAAGAGGAAATATGAATTCTACAGATACATTTAAGAATACAGTCTTGGCCAGGCGCGGTGGCCCATGCCTGTAATCCTAGCACTCTGGGAGGCTGAGGCAGCTGGATCACTCAAGGTCAGGCGTTCGAGACTAACCTGAGCAAGAGCGAGACCCCGTCTCTACTAAAAATAGAAAGAAATTATCTGGACAACTAAAAATATATATATAGAAAAAATTAGCCGGGCATGGTGGCGCATGCCTGTAGTCTCAGCTGCTCGGGAGGCTGCGGCAGAAGGATCGCTTGAGCCCAGGAGATTGAGGTTGCTATGAGCTAGGCTGAAGCCACGGCACTCTAGCCCAGGCAACAGAGTGAGACTCTGTCTCAAAAAAAAAAAAAAAAAAAAAGAATACAGTCTTAGCATACCCAGTTCTGGGATACTGGACTAGTCATTTAACCTACACGGAGGAGAGTATCAGTACCAACCTTATCAGATTGCTCGAAAGATTAGAAGAATATAAATAAAATGCTTAACACACAGGTCAGCGTATTAGTAGCAGGTTATTAAATACTAGATTTGAAACAGGATGATGGTCCAACACTATCTAGTTTTCTGAGTATCTATTGGACATGCAGGTATAATCCACTTCCCAAGGTAAAACCTTAATTAACTGGAACCACTCTCTTACACTGACTTATTAAAGCAGTATTCTAAGGCAGGCATGGTGGGTCATACCTATAATCCCAGCACTTTGGGAGACTGAGGCAGGAGGATCGTTTGAGGCCAGGAGTTCTAGACCAGCCTAGACAAGATAGTGCTAATCCATCTCTACAAAAAATTTTAAAAAATCAGCTGAGCATGATAGCACACATGAGGCAGGAGGATCTCTTGAGCCCAGGAGCTGGAAATTACAGTGAGCTATGACCGCACCACTGCACTCCCACCTGGGTGACAGAGTGAGGATCTGTCTCAAAACATTAATTAATTAATTAAAGTAGTAATCTAAATATTGTTTCTGTATTCCAATTTTATAAAAAAGATGCCAATTACAAGACAGCCCACCAAAGATTTGGTCAAATTGTTGGGGTATATATCTGTATCACAAGATTTGATGTTTCGGAATTACCCAGTGATATCATTTCTAAGGATCTACTATACATACATACTTATAGTCATGAAAAAATATCTACCAGCAAGTTACTATAATAACAAAATCATAAAATAAAAAGAAACCTATATACTTATCAAGATGAGATCAGTTAAATAACTTATGAAAGTTCCACACAGTGGAATTCTCTGCAGCCACGCATAGTATGGCTTCATTTGTATGTGTGTATTTTTAAAGAAAAGGAAAAAAAGATACATATATGTGTAAAACTTTGAGAAGCATACCCAAGAAACAATTAACAGTGGGTTTTCCTTAAGCGTGACAAAGGAACTTTTTACTGTTCTACTTTAAATGTTTCTGTACCACGTTAATAGTTTACCATGGAAAAGTATTATTTAAAAATAAACTCACATTAAAAAAATCTATCTTTAACCCAGAATGTGCTGGGAAATAATATTTAATTGTTGCTTGTCTAAGATTGAATTCTTCATACAGTTTGTTTTCAGAATGCCATAAATTGACCAAATCAGGTTAATGATGACACCTGACAAGGAAAAAGAAAACCTTAATAACTACATGTTCTCTTGTCTTCCTAGTCAGCAACACACATCAGAAAGACAGTGAGAAATACGAATATACTAGACTTAGTTTTTAGACTGATTTATGAAATAGTAAATTCCACTTTAGAACCCAATGTCTGGCCTTCAAATTTCAGGTGAACAGAGTTGAGTGTTTAGTGAGCAGTGAAACCATGGACTGTTACTCCCATCTATGTTTTTAACATCTGTCTTTTCCACCCATTTAATATAAAATAATAGTTCAGTAATAGCGGAACAAAGATTACTGCTTATATATGAAAATATAGAAAGCTACAACATTTTCCATCACCATTAGTGAGCATTTTCTAGGTATCAACTAGGTTCACATCTTTGTATCAGACTATTTATATATTATAATTAAGTTACTGTAAAGATTTTTAGATGTGAATATAGTAAAGCAAGTCATCTTATCACCTACATTATTGGTAGAGAAGGGTTAATCAAAGCCAAGGAACAGTTGGGTTTCTCATTATTAATGTAATTCATCATTCCTTAATGCCCACTTAGTTTAACCTGGCACCAAGTCTAGTATCTCTTCAGATGATAAGCACTGTACTCAGGATTGGTTATGCTTTTCTGTTGCAACCTGCCAAGATTTTGATTACATAAGCAAATTATTGTGGTGATTTTGAAATAAGATGTATAAAAAATGAAATGTGTAAGAGAAACCCAAAATTAAGAAGCATTTAATTACAAATTTATTTATACCACATTTCACTATTGTTGTACTGTTTATGGCTTAACTTTAAAACTGGTAATCACCACTAGTTATTCTGGCAGTTATTATGCCATTTATTTATCACAAATAACATAACTACACTCTCCTTTTTGGGGACAGGCAGGAGAAAGGCAAAAGAGAGGTAAAGAATATAAACGGCTTAAAAAGTTGGTTTACAACAAAGTAAAACTTACATTAACTATTCCACTCTTCACGTTTTTGTCCCACACATGAAATTAATAATTTATATGGAGTATAATTATTTAAATTGCTTTTATTTTTTATTTGCATCAACTGAACATCTTAACATTTTCCATGACCAAAATAGTATGGAATAAAGGAGTTGAGTCATTCACTTTGGCATAGAAAATATAGCATAAGAACTCATTCAGAGTATTTTTTAAAAACATTTTTGCTAAGCTCTTAATATGACATGATCTTTTCTTCACTGGTTAAATGCCAGTTTTCCATTAGGATTGAAGAAACTTTAAAGAATAAAGCATATAAAATGTCATGGACCTAACATGAGGGAAATGTATTTTCTAGTATTAGGAAACCAAGTGATTATCTTCATACATAAGTAATTCCTTGATTACTCATGTGTTGATTATATATGTTGTATACTGGGAAATGAAAAACATTTTTAACATAATGAAACATAATTGGGACACTAATCTTTATAAAAAACAGGTCCTCCCAAACATAAAGGAATTTTAAAGAATTAAGCAAAGCATAGATCTCCTCAATTGACATTCAAAAAGCATTAATCTCCCAATAAAGGAAAAGAAAAAACATCCGAAAAGCAACAATTATTTATGGTTCAGTGGTTCTTCACCATTGCTACACATTAGCATCACCAGGGAAGATTTTAAAATATTTACACTTCGCCCCAGACCAAACAAATCAGAAATCACTGAGGGGTGAGTCCCAAGCTTTGGTATTTTGTAAAGGCTCTCCAAGTTATGGTCTACTATTCAGGCAGGGGTGAAAACTGTACTAGTCCAGAAATCTACCTAATACCCCAAAGCCTGGTGGTCAGAGGATGCTCTGTCAAGATTCCTTCAATTCAATTCTTTGCCTTTTCTGCCTTGCTACAAGAAACCTGTCAACAAAGATTTGACACTTACTATATGCCACATACCACACTTAGCAGTGAACAAAACAGACATTTTTGGAGTTTATAGGATCACCTTCAACTAAAGCCTCACTGAAGCACCAGAATGCCTCCAAGTTGTGTTTCCCAACAAGACAAAATTCCTAAAAAATGAATTCCCATTTTCACCACAGGAGGGTGGAATGGAAGGGGTAGAGGAAGGGATGATTTTATTTCTATTTAATACATTTGTTTTGCTTAATTTTTTAATAATGAGCATATATGCCCTTTTATAATTTTTTAATGTTTTCTAAAATAAGATTTTTTTAAATGAAGTCACAGATAAATGCAGCAAGACATACTGGTTGATTCTTGTCTGTGTATTTACTTCACTGGGGAGAAGGGTCAAGATTTGAGGCTGGCAAGTGTCCATCAACACATGAGTGGATTAATAAAATGTGGTATATGTATACCATGGAGTACTATTCAGCTCTAAGAAACAATGGTGATATAGCACCTCTTGTATTCTCCTGGATAGAGCTGGAACGCATTCTACTAAGTGAAGTATCCCAAGAATGGAAAAACAAGCACCACATGTACTCACCATCAAATTGGTATTAACTGATCAACACACAAGTGCATGTATAAGAATAACATCTATTGGATGTCGGGCAGCAGGGAGGAGGAAGGAGGGGACAGGTATATGCATACACAGAGAGTGCAATGTGCACCATCTGAGGGATGGACACACTTGAAACTTGGACTTGGGGGGGGAGGGGGAAAATGGCAACATATGTAACCTAAACATCTGTACCCCCAAAATATGCTGAAATTAAAAAAAAAGATTTGAGGCTGGAGTACAATCAAAAGGTTAAAAACCCTAAGTTTCTTTACCTCTTTCTAGTAGTAGCCTTGATTGTCTTTCCTAATCCCTTAGCTATTGTCCCCATGTCCATCAAGATTATATCAAAAAGATGGATAAAGAAAATGCAGTTTATGTATACCATGGAACACTACTCAGCCATAAAAAAGAATGAAATCACATCCTTTGCAGTAACAAGGGTGGAATCAGAGGCCATTATCTTAAGTGAAATAACTCAGTCAAATACCCCATGCTCTCGCTTGTAAGTGGAAGCTAAATAATGAGTGCACATGGACATAGAGAGTGGAATAATAGATGCTGGAGACTCAGAAGGGTAGGAGTGTGGGAAGGGGGTGTGGAATGAGAAATTACCTAATAGGTATCACGTACACTAATCAAGTGAGGTGCCCAGGCTTCATCACTATGCAATATATATCCATGTAACAAATCTGCATATGTACCTATAAAAATAACTTTAAAAAATCATAACAAAAAAGGTAAAGGTTGAAGGTCAAAATTTTCATGGAAAGGCCGGGCGCGGTGGCTCATGCCTGTAATCCTAGCACTCTGGGAGGCCGAGGCAGGCAGATCGTTTGAGCTCAGGAGTTCGAGACCAGCCTGAGCAAGAGCGACACCCTGTCTCTACTAAAAATAGAAAGAAATTAGCTGGACAACTAAAAATATATAGAAAAAATTAGCCGGGCACGGTGGTGCAAGCCTGTAGTCCCAGCTACCTGGGAGGCTGAGGCAGGAGGATCGCTTGAACTCAGGAGTTTGAGGTTGCTGTGAGCTAGGCTGACTCCACAGCACTCTAGCCCAGGCAACAAAGCGAGACTCTGTCTCAAAAAAAAAAAAAAAAAAAAAAATTCTTATGGATATACTTAGCACATTTCTCTCTCCTTTCCAAGTGGTTTTCACATCTAAAATAACTAAGTGCCATTTAGGGTAAGGGAAACAGTGGAGGCAATGCTAATATTAAGAGAGTCAAACAGATTGTACAAAGAAAAGCAATGAAAACAATGACATAATTTTTCCTGTACCAAATAAGAAAAGACATTTTTAAGATGATAATAAATGCTAAGGAAAAGTATGATAAAACAAGCACTCTAGGCTGGGCGCAGTGGCTCACGCCTGTAATCCTAGCACTGTGGGAGGCCGAGGCAGGAGGATCGCTCAAGGTCAGGAGTTTAAGACCAGCCTGAGCAAGAGCAAGACCCCATCTCTACTAAAAATAGAAAGAAATTAGTTGCACAACTAAAAATACATAGAAAAAATTAGCCGGGCATGGTGGCACATGCCTGTAGTCCCAGTTACTCAGGAGGCTGAGGCAGAAGGATTGCTAGAGCCCTGGAGTTTGAGGTTGCTGTGAGCTAGGCTTATGCCATGGCACTCCAGCCCAGGCAACAGAGCAAGACTCTGTGTCAAAAAAAAAAAAAAACAACAAACCAGCACTCTGACAATGCCAAAAGGAGTTTAAATTGATGAATTATGCCAGGCTCAATCTAAAATACATAATCCAGGGTATACTTGTGTAACAACCAACCCTAAGTGATCTGTATCATATCTGCATTAGATCAGATTTCTTAAGGCTGTCTCACTGCAGGCTTTCTTGTTCAGGTATCTTCTGAACAAACAAAAACGCCTCCAAGATCCCACTAGATTTTGTGAGCTCACATCTTCTGTTTACCTCTTCCCCAGGTATACCAGGATAAAGAAGATAAAATACATTAAAATCCTTAATGCACTGAAAGAAAAGCATGTTGTATATACTTAGAAATGATTGTTGAAAGTGAAACAGTCCATTGTAACAGCAGCATGCAAGCCAAGGACAAAGTATATTAGATTCTGGAAACATTATAGTAGTTTGTCCCACCCTCATTCCCAATTTCCTTTAGGAATTTACTAGCAGGTCTGTTTCCTTCTTTCTATCTATCGGTCAATTCATTCCAATTAAGGTCTGTTTCTTTTAGAGACTAAAACCGGTGTTTATGCTAGCGTCTACTCTAGACAGTGCATGTGAGAGACATCCATAATACCTTTGAAGTATCCCAACTTTAGAAATGGGTGGCTGCTATGTAGCTTCAGGCTATTAAAAACTCCTCAAACTACAGCTGCAAGCCCTAATGACACTCTGAATATAACTAATTATTCATTAATACTTAATAAATATCTAACAGAGGCTGTAAAGCCCTACAAAAACAAAGATGATCAGAAGAAATGAAGGATTATTTGTGCATACAAAAGATTTTCTGAATTTTGAGGCAATGAAACAAAACATCCCACATACAGAGTGAGTTGGAAGCTAGAGTTAGTGGTAACTTTTAATGTGCCTGTATTTAGGATTTTTCTTTTCTTTTCTTTTTTTTTTTTTTTACTACAAATTACCTGTCCCTTTAGGAAGGAAATAGGAAATACAAGAAAGCTATGCAGTTTTTGCTTGCCATCACACAAGTCAATGGCAGTGAGCTCAGGATCTTTAAAGGGATCAAGACTGAATCCACATGTTAACAGTGAAAACATTTTGCCAATGTCTCTAAGACAACCATAGGGGTTGAAGTTCAAGTCACACATGACTATTAATCTGGAAAGACTTCTCTAGATTATTCAACATAAGCTAATGTCCTCTTTATACGCGAAAGAACTAACCTGTTCACACACATTTCAAAGGAATAAATGCAAGCAAAACTTAAATAATTACAATGAAAACAGAAGGGACTAAAAACCTATAAGTAACTAAATACATATATAATCCAATAACACTATTCTAGTACAGCAGCAGTTCCCAAATACCCATCCCTGATGAAATTTTCAGCAGTCTACAGTGAAATGAAAATACTAAGAACAAGGTCACAAATTTTTCATAAAACTAAATTTATATAATCTATAGAATTGTCCTTAACTCTAAAAGTACGTACTTAGTATTTTGGTGCTATCATAAAAATAAAATTAGCCGGGCATGGTGGCGCATGCCTGTAGTCCCAGCTACTCGGGAGGCTGAGGCAGGAGGATTGTTTGAGCCCTGGAGTTTGAGGTTACTGTGAGCTAAGCTGATGCCACAGCACTCTAGCCAAGGCGACAGAGTGAGACTGTCTAAAAAATAAACAAATAAATAAAATAAAAAAATAAAGTGACCATGACAACAAATGACTGGGGGAAAGGGGTTCACTCTTGGCAAAACAAGACACTGACTGATATACCTAATGTGTGTGTGTGTGTGTGTGTGTGTGTGTCCACAACAATGTGATACAGAGCTCTGCATCCATAGAGAATCCAATCAAGTTTTGAATAACAAAATAATATTTTAGAGAGTTTCTCATATAGAGAAGTATATAGATAGCATCTGAAAGGCTGGGTGAGGTGGCTCATGCCTGTAATCCTAGCACTCTGGGAGGATGGTGTGGGAGGATAGCTTGAGGTCAGTTCAAGAACAGCCTGAGCAAGAGTGAGACCTGGTCTCTACTAAAAAATAGAAAAATTAGCCAGACATCGTGGCACATGCTCATAGTCCCAGCTACTCGGGAGGGGAGGCTGAGGGGGGAGGATTGCTTGAGCCCAGGAGTTTGAGGTTGCAGTGAGCTGTGATGAATACACTGCACTCAGCCTGGGCAGGACCCTCTCAAAAAAAAAAAAAAAAAAAAGGGACGGTAGCTGAACAGGTTTCCAAAAACCAGGATTAATGAATTTTGTTTGTTCACAATCATTTTAATCATGGTTACAAGTTTAAGCATTGAAACTGAAATCACTAATATATTTAAAGCATTGCATGTGTTTTAGAAATTCAGAATTACATAAAGAAACCCAAATGTACTTGGTGGTTTTATAGCTGAAGGCAACTGCTAAAGAATGTTCCATTTCTCAATATAAAATAGTACAATCCTACCTTTTAATATTCTAAGAGTTCTACTAATGTAAGACTTTCACCTAATTACATTTCTACAACAGAATTGCTCTCTAAAACATTTCATTTCAACTAAAAATGTCAATTTCATTATAGGACATTTAAAATTTTGAATGTCACTTGGATTTAGGCAATTTGTCTTGATTAAACAAAATCAAACGTAGACACGAAATAAATATATCTTACATAAAATTATCTCTAATTAATGTTTAACAATGGAGGATCTTAAAAAGTAGGCCACATTTATTTCAATTACAGCTAAAGGAAGTTGTTTTGTTTTTAAACCTGTGCCAGATTTATTCTGTCACAATAAGGTAGCTGTTCCAAGAATTTCTTAGAAAAAGACATTTGCTGCATAAAAAAGATGCTGTACTAGATTTCAGACTACACTGCACACTGATATAAATTTCTAAATTTAATTTGGGTGAATAAAACCAGAATTAGCTAACAGGTGTCACTATCACAAAACAAAAGCAAGCATCTTATTACATTGCAGTTCTATGCTTACTACATTTGATTACTTATGTTAATTTTCTCAATGAATATATGAGGTAGCTGCCTTTCCTTTCTATACTAACCTATTTGCAAATACAGAAATACTTCTTAACCTCTGCAATGGAGACTTTCTATTTGTATTCTATTTCCACTGAAAATCCAAACGGCTGCTCATATTTTAATTGCACTTCAAACTATTCTTTTTAGTGATGACTCTTTCTTAGGGACTACTCTATTAGAAGTCTGTCAATTAATAAACGTGTTGCTCAGTTAGTGGAAGAGAAATAACTGTATGTTAGTGGTTAAGAAGCCCCATAATTATAGCATTTAATAACTACTGTTGTTCCTAATGCCACCAAGCTGACTCAGACTAATGAGCTCTCTAGGTGTCACTGTCTAATAAAGGCCTGTCAGGGTGAAAACCCATCAGTGGAGACTCCAGAATTCTTTCAACCATTGTACTTGCTTCTCATACATAAACAAACAGAAGTGATTTGGGGGTTCTCTGCCACAAGGAAATGCACTGAAAACTATTAAAGCATCACATGATTTTGAAAACGAATACTTCTTACCTTCTTTACAGTGAATCCTAAATTAGATCAAGAATGCTACTTATAAAGATATTCTAAGTTAGTACAGGATCTCTGATACATGAGTTTGCAACCCTAAATATAAAAACGGCAGCAAAAATGAGCCAATACGCAAACTAGGGACAAAAGACAATTCATGTGTCTCTGGCGATCTTAGTTATAAAATGATGTGCCTGAGGACCGTTCAAGCGAGGTACACACCAAATGATGCAGCCCAAAGCGGGCAAGGAGCACCGCTGGGTGCTCGACCCGCCACCCAACCATCTGGGCACCAATGCTGGTGCCCAGAACCCTTGAGTCCTTAACATTAAACATCCCCGTAACAACTCCTCCCCAGTTCAGAAAATCACAGACTTCCTGGCCCCGGGAAACTTAACCCTGGTCTTCATACGTCTCCAGAAATCTTAACACCGGCTTTTTCATACTCCCGTCATCCAAAACAAAGTTCACAACATCGCGCTGGCAGTTTCCTTCATAACTTAGCATGGGGACCACGCCCGCCGACCAGGCCGGTCTCCTCCTGTCCCCGGAGGGGATGCTCCCCCTTTCTTTCCTTCGGTCACTCCGCCTGGCCACTCTACTCACAGACTAGCGGTGTCTGGGGGCAACGGGCCCGACAGCGCCCTCCAGCTCGGCGCGGACAGTTTCCTGCGACTGCAATCCAGCAGAGGAATGCGGCAGGAGCAGGGTGCGGGGCAAAGACCTGCTCGGGTGATGGGCAGCAGGAGGAGAGCTGCCTGGGCAAGGAAGAGGAGCCGGGAAAGTGGTTCGCACCGATACCCCAGCAACCGCTCCTCCCGGACGCCTAGGGGCGCCGGCGCCATTTTACCCCTCGACCTGGACCTGGCAGAGAAGAGCCGCCTGACAGAAAAGAAGGATGGCGCAGATGTTTAGCGGCTGCGCGATCACTCAAAACCCGGGCTGTCCCCTGTATCCTCTAAAGGCAGGCGAGGGGCGGACGCCGCGCGACAGCGGGGCCGGCGGCTGGGGACACACGGCTGATGGCCTACGAACAGCGCTCACCCACCCCGCCCCGCGGCGCAGCGTCCGCACGCACAGGAGCCAGCCAATCCGTGCCACAGGACGAGGTTGCGTCGGGGGAGGGACTCCGTGAAGGGGCGGGACCAGAGACAGCCGAGCTCCTTTAGGAGAACGTCAAGGTGTTTGGAGACTTTAGGTGCTCCTCTGGAGTTGCGCCGCGGTCCCTCCGCTGGAGGGCGCAATGGTTCCTTAAGAGGGAATGGTGGGGTCAAGCACTCTGAGTTCCGACTACGGGTATATCTATTGTAGTCGTAGGAAAGGCTCTTTTATCTTCTCTGGCCTTAGAGAAAGAGGAGTGGCAGAAGGGCTGCCTTCCAAGTTGCTGACACGAATGGAGCTTCTATCCTCGCCTTAGCTAGGTCGGTCTCCAGAGCCAAGCTGGGGCCTCTTCTGCCCCCTGCTGCTTGTCTGCAGCTCGTGTTGTTCTGCAGCGGGACGGCCAGCTCCCACTCGCCTGACACAAAGCATGTTACCACTATCTGTTGATGGCCTGTAAGCTCCTGAAGGCAGAGACCCTGTGTATTCATCTGTGCATCTCCAGCTTCTGTTCTAGCTTGGAGTTCAGTAACTGTTGATGGGACCGCACCTGCATGTCTCTAAGGAAAGTACCCTTCTTTCCTCTGTTTTGGGGGGATGCTGTCCTAGATACACACTCTCAGAAAAGCCAAGTGGGACAAGTAGATAGAGTGTTGAGTAGTCAACAAAGCAAAGGCTGCTTGTGTGGAAATTTTTTATTTTTCCTGAAGCAGAGGCTATAGAAAACTTACTAGGAACAGTGAAGTCTGGCCACTTCATGCTCACTCAGCCGTGTATTATATCTCATATATATATAAAATTGTATATGTAAGTAAGACTTTGAGAATAATAATGATGGTCACTTATATGTAGTGCTTTTATACTTTTCAAAGAGCATTTGCATATGTTATCTTATTTGGTCCCTCAATGACTATGAAATTGGCAAGACAGTTATTGCTGATAAAGAAACAAGCCCAGAGAGGTTAAACCGAGTTACCCCAAGGCAGAGGCAGGATTGGCATTAGTATGGCTGTAAATTAATTCTGACTCGTAAACTAAAAGCCTGACCAGGTCAAAAGCAGGATAATGCCTAGGTCATAGGGTTGTCCTAGAAAGGAACCGAAGACAATCTTTCCCATGGCAGATTTGGAGTCGTGTTTTTTTAAAACACTTTTCCATTTTCTAATATCGAAATTTTTCTTGGAATCAAGGCCATATCCAATGCTTCAGGCCAAACCAAACTTTTAAAGCCAAGACGGCAGAGTGAAACTTCCTCTTAGTCTCCTTCCGCTGGCTGTTGAGCAAGCTCAGCGACCTCCAGTAAGAAACTGGGCATAAGCAGGAGCTTCACAAAAAACGGAGGCAGTTTAGTTCCTTGCACTATAGTTTCAGAGCTTCGTTATAAAACTATGCCAAATGGGCCCATTAGAAATTCATGCTTCCTAACCTGTGTCCTCCCCCATAAGTGGTACAGGTCACCCCAGTTCTAACTCTAAAGAGTCCCTCCAACTCTTAATTCCTTCTACACATTATTTTTAGCACTCTGATAGCACTTATATGCACCTTACATACCTTTGTATTCCTCATATTGACTAATAGTGCTTGACACATAATAGACAATAAATATTTTATAAATAAATATTATCTTATACCCTACAATACCTAAATATTTTAAATTACCTGAATATTTTTCTTTGAAATTTTTTATGAAAAATGTCAATATACATAGCAATAAATCATAGAATAAACCCCCATATATCTAACCAGATTTAGCAAATACATGTTTTTAACAGAGTTTAATGATTCATTTCTGATTAAAAATGGAATATAGGGTTTCATTCATTGCCCTGGAATTGTCTAATTTACTTCTTGGGTGTCAGAGTTTTTGGGCAGAGTTTTTAGAGTTCAGTGGAATGCATAAGCAAAGAATACCCCACCTCCAGACTCACTCCTAAAAAAACTACTCACTTTGGATCCCTTGTTCCAGACCTTAGCGTAAACCCCAACGCCTTAAAATTTAGCTATCCTATATCCCATTATCTCAGGACTTTACTCTCTGCAAAGTCATAGCTAACTAAAGTGATCAACCAATTCCAGTCTCTCAAGCTAGAAATCTCATGATCACCCAGGCTTTCTCCTCTTTCTTTCCTGTCACATTTAATCAGTCACTTAACAGTGGTCCCAATCTTTTTGGCACCAGGGGCCGGTTTCATGGAAGACAATTTTACCAAGGGACAGGGGTGGGGTGTAGAGACCGGGGTGGGAGGGGGACTGGGCAGGAGGCAGAGCTCAGGCGGTGATGGGGAGGTGGGGAGGGGCTGTAAATACAGGGGAAGCTTCACTTGCTGCTCCCAGCTGCTCACCTCCTGCTGGGCGGCCAGGTGGTGGGGGCCGCGGTGGTCCACCAGGGGTGCTTTGGGACTGAAGAGTCACTAGACTCCATTGATTTCCCCTGAGAAATGTCTCAGATCTCTCCCTACATCTCCGTCCCCACTGCTACTTAGTTCAGACCTTCACCTCTCATGAGTACTATTGCAGTGACCTCTGACCCATCTCCTGTCCTCCAGCCTCTCTCCCCTCTCCCAGCCTCCTCTAGACTGTCACTAGAATTACCTTTCCAAAGCATAGTGTTACAGGTATGTTGTTAGTGCCTCCCAACATAAAAATACTTGATGTTCCCAGTGGTTCTTATTCTATTCTTTGTGCTTTTCCTAATGTTTTATTAATATAATGAACATGGATTATTTTGAAAAACAGAAAAGAAATTTTTAAGTGAATGACTCCTCATTGCCTGTAATAGCAAATTCCAAATTCTTTGTCCTATCATTTAAGTAAGACTCCATAATTGGGCCCCAGCCTAACTAACTCCAACATTTCCTATATCTCTTCACCATTTTTTCCATATTCCAGCCACAGAAAATTATTTACCTTTCATAAATTGGGCCATGAATATCTATACATATTTCTACATGCTGTTCCTCCTAGTATTTGCCCTTCCCCACCTTCTCTAGCTAGTCATTTCCTACTCTCCTTCCTGCTTCTTTAGGAAGATTTCTCTGACTCTTTTAAGCATTTAGTGGCTTCCTCCTCAATTCTACAACCATAGTTCATGGCATTCATATATATATTACTTCCATGCCATCGTTTGTGTGTAAATTATCTTTTTCTGGTTGTCTTCCCCACTAAGTAAGAAATCTTCATTTACTCATTTTATATCCCTAGTGCTAAGTGCAGTGTCTGAAATATAAGTGATAATAAATAAATATTTCTTATTGATTAAATTACTGCTAATTTCATTGTTCCTCTACTGAATAAGCCCAAATCTATTTAGAAAATCTTTTGTCTCCTTTCATCTCTTTCTTCCTCCACCTCCTTTTCCCAATAAAGTAAAGAAGAAATGATGATGATAATAATAGTAACTATTATTTATTGAAGCAAAATCTAAAGCCAAAAAAAAATAGACAAATTAGACTTCATCAAAATGAAAAACTTTTGTCCATTAAAAGACACTATCAGGCCGGGCACGGTGGCTCACGCCTGTAATCCCAGCACTCTGGGAGGCCGAGGCGGGAGGATTGCTTGAGTTCAGGAGTTCGAGACCAGCCTGAGCAAGGGCGAGACCCCGTCTGTCTCTACTATAAATAGAAAGAAATTAGCCAAACAACTAAAAATAGAAAAAATTAGCCAGGCACGGTGGTGTGTGCCTGTAGTCCCAGCTACTCGGGAGGCTGAGGCAGGAGGATTGCTTGAG
>RJWJ010029050.1:0-21032 GCA_004363605.1 Indri indri | reverse complement strand
CATTTCAGGATTAAAGAAAATGTTACACGGTTGGAAGACAGCTGTAACTTTTTGATACTTTGATCCTATAATGAACACTACTTTTAGAATTACTTTTTCTGTGTTTATAGGCATTGTGGAAATTTTATAAAATGGGATTCGTAAAATTCTTAGTGTTTCTCAGAGAAGCAACAGAGATAAGGTCACATAATTATATCTTGTATATACTGTGCCTTGATAAGCATCTTATTAAACTTATAGCTATTGTGGAAACAGGTATTCATTTGGTGAGAATATAAAAGGTAGGTTTATCACAGAGTTCTCTTACTCTGCTGCAAATCTGATCCCAGTTGTCAAAAATTACAGAGAACTGCTGGAATTTAAGGAGAGCAAGAATTTGACTCAATTCCAATATCGTTATATAAAGAAAGTTTTGGCTATTGGTTAAAAGTGTTTTGGAGTAAAATAGATTTTCTTTCAAGTTTTGGCTTTGATGCTTATTCACTGGTGATCTTGATTAAGTTATTTTCCTCTGGCTTCAGCATATTTGGTTGTAAAATGGGCCTACTTATTCATGAAGTTAATTTGAAGGTAAAATTAGAAAACGCATATAAAACTATTCCACATAGATATTAACAAATAGTAAACATGTTTCTCTTTCTCCTTCTATCATTATTATTATTATTAACATTAATGGTTACAAACCAAAAATTATGATGAGTTGACACTGACATTACAAGCCTTTATGTAGCAGAATCCACAGGCATGTAATTCTCACACATAGAGAAAGAAGAGGGAAAGTAGAAAGAAGAGAAGAAAAGGAGATGGAGAAAAAAGCGCTGATAAAAAGGGCCGCAAAAACATTTATTACCACTGCTTCTCTTTTAACCAAAAGGTAAATAGAATAATAAAAAATTACCTCAATTAATGTTTTGCTTTGGGAAGAAAAAAAGACTTGAGAAAGTAGAGGTTTTGAGTCTACACCAAATTGTGTTTATAGCTAAAGATTTATCCAATAAAAAATGGGCTTGGAGTTACACTGGGAAACACTTAATGTAGAATTATGCCAGTGGGTCTACTTCTAGGGCAGCTGCCTTGGAAACAACATAATGTAATTCTTAAAATAAAACCTCCTCATTTAGAAAAGCTGTATTACAGGGTAAGAGAAAAACTTACTATAGGATCACTGAGGAAAAACAGGCACTTATTATTGCAACTACAGCCAAGAATGTTATAGAAAAACTGTTGGAATAACTTTTGCCTGTGTGAATAGATTTTTAATTTTCCCTTTATGGTCACATAAATGAAATCCAGACAGTCTAATGATTTACCTTTGTTATCTTTAAACTTCTTGAAAACTAAGAGCCAAATCAAGCTTCAAAAATGTCTTTATATTTAATCATTCATGCCACAAACATTTATTGCATTTCTATAATGAGCCAGGCACTCACTCACTGAAAAGAGAACAATGATAAAAGACAAAATCTTCGTTCTTAATGACGGCTGCAGTCTAGTGAATAAAGCAGAAATAAATACATAAACAAGAACATATTAAAGAGGGTGTCAGAGACTGATAAGTGTTACGATCGTAAGTGCTTTCAGGTCACACCCAATGGCATGGTGACAGCACAGGCTTTGGGGTCAGGCATCTCTGTGTCCAACTCCCAGTTGTTTCACTAACTGATCATCTACCGGGGGAGGTTCTACGACCTTCCTGGGCCTTCATTTCATCATGTGAAAACACAGATATTAATATCTTTCACAGGCCATTTTTGTAAGTATTAAAACAAAATCAATATACTTAGTTTATTCGAGTGACATTTTAGATACACAAGAAGGATTTGCTTAATTACTTCAGGTGCCTAAAACCAGATACTCTTTTTTCTTTTCTTCGTTTTTAGCTTTATATGCTTTTTCATGACATGTGCTGTAATAGGTAAGATATATATTTGAAACAAATTAAGAATGATAATTCTGTTTCAACTTAATTGATATTTACATATTTACTATAGATTAAAGCTGTGTTAAGTGATATGAAGATATAAAAGAGGTATATTTATTTTCTTACAATCTGAGTTACCTCAGTGAATTTATAATGAAATATTGCTCCACATGGCCATTGCTAATTGTGCTGAGAGTGCAAGACATCCACATCTGATTTGTGTGAATGGCTTGTGTCCAATTGTAAGACTGAAGCTCTGTTGTTCATCTGTGGAATTTGTGAACCTTGCTTCAAGAGAAACTGCAAGGTCAAGGCTAAAGGTGTTTCAAGGAAAGGAAAGCTCCCTAGGGTGTGAACTAAAGGGCAATTAAGGAAGTTTATTTATTTATTTTTTGAGTTCTGTCAGGTAATTTATAACTTTAGCCTTCAATAACACACACACACACACATACACACACTCTCACACTCAGTGCCATTAAAAACAAATAATATAGCAATTCATGTGTCTGAAACACATTATCTTTGCATCTTTTTAATCCATATAAAATAATTATTTTAAAACACACATTTTAAAAATTTAAAATGCTTATAAAGGACTTAACTAAGATATTTTGATAGTCAGAATTCTAAAATGGCCCCACATTTCCCACCCACTATATAACATCCTCCCCTTGACAGGTCCTCACTGGCAGGACCATGAATATGATGGCATATCACCCCCATGTGATCAGTTGGTTGATTTTGAGTTAATCAAAAGGGAGGCCTTCACATCACATTTTGCAGTTGTAGCTAACAACACACTTTTTGACAACACCAAAAAAGTTTTCTTACGATGTACTTTTGAAATTGTCTACCGAGATCAGTAAGTAAATTGTTGGTACACGTTGGCACCTGGTGAATCAGTGAGATATATTACCCAGAAAAGAAGAAAATATGACTCTTAGTTAATTAGGGTAACTAGGGATTTCTTTATGGAGGAACCGAAGCTTGAGTGATGGCTAGAGTTTCTGAGGCAGAGTCGTGAGGACAAAGAAGTGAAAGCAGACACGTGGTGCATGCTAGGTAAGCGGTGAGGGCACAAGAGATGGGAAATACTGAGAGCTGTCTAGAGTAGAAACAGTTCAAGAACTTACATGCCAAGAAGTGACGTTTATACTCAATTTAGAAGTTAGAGACATATTTTAAACCTCCTGCAATAACATGCCTACTTTTTCTACGAAGCTAATGCTTTCTCTATGATGAAATGTAAAGAAATTTATGAACAAGATTCTAAAGTTATCATTCCATACAATGCTTGTTCAAACATGCCATCAATATGACCCTCTTCCTTCAGTGAAATGTTCGTAATCTATGCCATTTTTATAAGCATTCCTCTCACCCTTCCAGGACTTGTCAAGGCAGCAACATTTTTCTTCTCTCACCTGGCTGACAAGAAATCGAAATTTGGCTATATTTGTCAGAAGTTAGGTTTTAATATTCAAATATTTGGAGTTAAACTATCAGAGCTTATTTCATTCCTCCATTCCTAAATTAAATTATAAAACTAAAAGAATAATAACATAAATGTTCCTTTTTAAAATGACCCATAGTCTCTCATAGCCTGACACTAACATAATACATATCATCAGAGCATGATTAACTTCCCATCACAAGCAATGTATCTTATAATTTTCTCTCTTTAATGATCATATATCTTAACCCAAGGGGTAGTAAGCCATGAGATTTTTCCATTTACATGCATTTGCCAGAACCTAAGAAAAACAACAAATTCAGTGTCTTATAACTCAGAGGACTTTGAGGATTATGTTATTTCAGCTTTGAAAATGAAATTTGCAGATGATAGCAGCAGGCAGTCCTGTGGATAAGGCTGTAAACCATCTTTCATGAAAACAATTCAGCATGTTAGGTTATGTTCTTTCCCTATCTTTCAGAGATCATGGGGATTACTCCTTTATTTCCTTTCTCAATTGTTGAATTAAATTCTCCAACTCTAACCTCACCTTTCTCCAATCAATAATCAGCTCAGCCTTCAGAAATGTCTTCCTAAAATGGCATTTACCATGTTAGCTCACTGCATAAAAATCCATCAAATCAAGATAAATAAGAAAAATGTCCCCTGCCCATAAAAATAAATGTGATTTCCCATTAACTATAGAGTGAAGCAAAAACTTAGTCAAACAGCACATGAAATTATTCATAATATGGCTACACTTAGAGCCCTGTCTCCTAACACAACCCCATTTTGAATGAAATAGCCACAGAATTTTACTTGTTCTTCTTCAAATTTGATGAGTAAATTCACATATCCAAGCCTTTGCTCAGGCTTCCTTATGCCCCAAATGATCATAATGTATTACCCATGTTTTAACCCCCCAACTATCATTTAATGTCATAAATCCCTGGGGATCGTAAATCTTGTCTTGTTGAAAAGCTCCCTGCATACTTTCTATCCTTCCAACTCTCCTACCTCCCCTCTCCACTGAGAACCTCATCAGACAATGTCAGAATAAATCAAAATCCAGGTCATTCTCAAATAGCCATTTGGTTATGCATACTGAATAAGAAGAGTAGAAAGATTTTCCAGTCACAAAAGAAGAGAAAGAAAATCCCCAGGGAAGACAAAATACCACCCAGGTTATAAAACATGCTGAATTAGCTTTGCTAGCAGTCCTCCTTTAAAAAAAGGCTCACTTGGAAACCTGGAAGCCTTTTATGATTAGTGTAAAAATACAGGTACTGCCAAATTTTCATTGCTGTTTCTCTACTGTTTGTGCCACACATGATAAGTGAAGAGCTGTGAGAGACGTTGGAAGAGATGGATGAAAGAAAGTTGGAGATTATTTTCGTAAACAAGTGAGATGTGATATAGGAGCATGGTTGTCAGACTAACCTTGATGAACCACAGTAAAAGCTCACGAGATAAATGAATGGGCATAGAATGTATGAATCTTTACTGCCACCTCTGCAGACTCAGATCATCTCTTTCCTGCAACTGTTAAATACACACACACACACAGCTTTTTGTCACACTGATATATTCTTTGCCTCATTCTCCCACACTTCCTGGAGTAATTATTGACATGGAATTGTAACTCTTGGAAAGAGACAAAAAGTGCTGTTTCATATTAGAGATTTTATGAGGAATCAGAATAAAGTAGTGGTTAAGCCTGTGGGCTAAAGAGTCTGTGCTGAGCCAATGTTCACAGTCTTAAATCTAGTATTCACTAGCTTTGTAGACTTGGATAAATTACTCAGTCTTCCTCAATCTCAATTTCCGTATTTTTAAATAAGGAACAATTTTACTCATAAATATCCGGAAGGTATAAATAAGGAAAGTATTTAAAGCACTTATCTCAGTGCTTTTCAGCTCACTGAGATCTCAATATATTGTAGTATATTGCAATAGTAATAATAGTGATGAACGTAGAGGTGAATGTTGTAGGTCACTATGACAACAGCACAGGTAATATTAATAAGGCTCATTCACTCAGACTTTAATAATATGCTAAGTCATAACCGTGCCAGGTGCTTTGTGATCCCCAGGTACAGAATGGTAAACAACTCAGACACAATGCATGACCAAAAACACCATCAAGTACAAACTCATTTTGCTCCTTCTAACAGTTTTACCCTACTTTGGGGTACATTTGTTGATCTTACATATTAAATAAATAATTCAGTGAGTAAATTATGTTTTGTAGAAAGTCCGAACATGTTTCTCTTTTTTACCACGCCTGTCATTTTATTTTCAACAAAGTACTAATTCAGAGACTGGCCTGAGTAGTTGGTTATGATTAGAATTTTAAATGCTAAGCTAGTAAACCTCAAAAGCTAGCAATTGCATTCTACCTTCCAGACAAATATTAACCACTTTATCAAGTTAAAAATGTCAACAAATGGTGAAGACTTAGAGGTATCATCAAATATTTAAAGGGCCACCACGAAGGAAGAAGGGTCAGACATAATCTGTTCTTTGAATTATGGATGTGCTTAGGAAGAGAGAGAGGTTACATGGGGTCAATGGAAAGAACACCTTTCTTAAACTGGGGGACAGCCCCACATGGAAGGAACTGGACATGTTTATGTCAGGCTAAAATGACCACCTTCCTAGGCTATTTTCATGAAATGAATGGGTTCAGTCACCTCTGAGGTCTATGCCAAATTTGAGATTCCACAGAATTTTATGGAGTACAGTAGGTATGCAAAATTAGTTTTCTTTCAAGTTTCATAAGGTAAATGTATCTTCCAACATATGGTGATAATGTTTTATTTTTAAAAAGTGGCTACATGGGAAGTTTTTGAAAATTTGAATAGTTAAAATAAGGAAGCTTACGTGCTATTCATGTTTCTTAAGAGAGTCCTTATGAACAAGTAAAAAAAAAGAGATAATGAAATTAATCACACAGGAGATTTAGATTTAACAATCAATTATAAAACATTAGCTATGGGGTAGTTAATGTAATACACATTATCTATTTAAATGTCAATAAAGTTATGTAGAATGTCTAATACCAATGTTATATTAAAGATGAATACTAATGTAGACCTTATCAGGAAATAATAATTGTATAACATGTTTCTTTTAACTCAAGGAAACCAATAGAGTTGGAATGATAAAAAACAATCAAAGATAATATATAGTATGTGGATTGAAAAAGTATAACCTGATGGAAAGAATATGTGCTTTGCAGGGAGTGGTTCACACCTGTAATCCTAGCACTTTGGGAGGGTGAGACTAGAGGATCTCTTGAGCTCAGGAATTTGAGACAAGTCTGAGCAAAAGCAAGACCCCGTTTCTCCCAAAAATAGAAAAATTAGCCAGGTGCCATGGCGTGCGCCTGGAGTCCCAGCTGCTCTGGAGGCTGAGGCAAGAGGATCACTTGAGCCTGGGAGTTTGAAGTTGCAGTGAGCTATGATGATGCTACTGCACTCTATCCGGGGCAACAGAGTGAGACTCTCTCTCTCAAAAAAAAAAAGAAAAAAAGAATACGTGCTTTGTAAACAGGGATACATGGGGATCTATTCAGGCTAGATTTCCTTCATGTTTAAAATGTATAAAATGGAAGTCATGTTTATCATACAAGGTATTTGAAAATAAATTGACATAATGTATATCAAATTCTTAGGCAGTGAGATATACGGGTTCTGCATTCAGGAAACTTGATAATTGAGTCTGGCTCCTTCATCTGTTCATTGACTAACTTTGGGCCTATAATTCAACTTCTTTGGGTCACCTGACTCATGTTTACCATGTACTTACCAGGGAAAATGAATAGTATCCATGGTTTTTTTGTGAGGGTTAAATGAATATAAGGAATCTGGAATAAAGCATCTGATACATATTAGATTCTGAACAAATCGTATCCATTGTTATGGTCATAGCAAACTCTCTATTACATATTTAATGATAATTGTTTAAATGATTAATGTGGTCCATTTAGTTTTGGATGAAATTTTTCAGATGCATTTGCATTAATGCTAATGATGCTAAAAAAATGGTATGATCTAATTATATAAAAATATAAATAACCGTTAAAATTATAAACTATTTCTTCCTTTAAAAAATAAAAAATAGACTCAAATTATAAATTTACTCTTGGCTATAACATTAAATGAACTCCTTTCCTCACACTCTCTCTCTGTTTTTCTCTTTTACAATGCTGGTGTGAAAAAATATGCATACAGGTATTTTGGAAAATAATTAGATAGATACAGTGGTTTTGAATATTTTCATGATCAAGGGTACTACCGGGGATTGTTTACAGGATTCCCCACAAATACCAAATCCATGGATGTTCAAGTCCCTTATATAAAAAAAGGCATAATATCTGCATCTAAGCTACACACATTTTTTCATACAGTTTAAATCATCTCTAGATTACTTAAAATACCTAATATGAACATAAATACTATGTAAATTTTTTAATATTTTCATGATCAAGGGTACTACCGGGGATTGTTTACAGGATTCCCCACAAATACCAAATCCATGGATGTTCAAGTCCCTTATATAAAAAAAGGCATAATATCTGCATCTAAGCTACGCACATTTTTTCATACAGTTTAAATCATCTCTAGATTACTTAAAATACCTAATATGAACATAAATACTATGTAAATAATTGTTACTCAGTATTGTTTTTTATTTGCATTTTTTTATATTTGTATTGCTATTTTTATTGTGGGTTTTTTCCCAAATATTTTCAATCCATGGTTGGTTGAATCTGTAGATGCTGAACCCACGGATGTGGAGGGCCAACTGTATTTTAATTTGGGGGATTCTTATCTCTAAAGAAAATAATCCATAATTTAAAACCAAACCAAACAAAACAAAATTTTAAAAAATAGCACTCAAAAAAATGGTTGACTGTATGTAGGATGGTTAATTAAATAATGATAAAATAACAAGATATATTTTGTAGCCTTAAAGACAATGTTTTTAGAAAGTTTATTAATATGAAATATACTTAATCTGAAAGCATGTAACACAAAATTATATAGGTAATATTATCACAATAATGCAAAGCAGCAAATACATGTAAAACAGACAGAAATAAAATGCATTAACTCATAATGTTGTCACATGTCAAAGCCAAAGATGATAGAGTCAAGGGGGTCAAGACAGACAATTTTATTGGTGTGCTTTGACATTTGTATTAGTTTCAAAATAACGTATAACGTCTACCTATCTATCTATCTGTCTGGCCATCATGGTAACTATCTCTTTATGTCTTTATCATTTATATATCCATTCTTCCTCCCTCTGCCTCTCTGTTTTTCTCTCCCTCTCCCTAATTCTCCCTCTCTCTTTCCCTCCCCCATCCTTCCTCCCACCCCCAGTTCCTCCCTCTTCCTCTTTTTTCTTTTTCCATATTTCCTCCTTTTTATTTCTTTTTTCATTTTCCCTTTTCTTGGGAGCCATGGATGATCTGTCACTTTCCAATGACACATTACCAACTAACTATGCAAGGACTGCTTATCTATGTATAGTTGGCTTATAGGGTAATATATAGGTTCATAAAAAGTATGATGTTTAAATGGGAAAAGTGCCTGAAAACTTAAGTTCTTCTTTACTTATTTGAAACTCAAATTCTTTCTCTTGAACTAAAGGAAAAGTTCACATCCCATTTCTCCTTATGTACATGTATATACAATTAACCAATATAATTTTACTTTGGGAAGAATAGATATGTAATGAGTTGTAGTGAATTATGGATTAATTATACAGAAGAATTATTTCATTTTTTAAAAGAAACCAAAAAAAAAAAAACCTTAAATAATCATCTTGAGGATTGCATAAAACAGTACAATCAAAGGGTAGCAGAGGTCTCCAAAACACTTCCATCATCTCAATTAAGTAAAATTCAACCTGATTAGTAAAGTACCCAGATCTAGAAACTCAAGTAATAAAATATGCAGATTAATAGGGAAATCATGCACAAATTTAGGTTCTTCAATATTCAGCTCACCCATTCAATTATACAGGAGACCTAGGGAGGAGCACAGCTGGGTCTGTAAATTATGAAGTGGGATGAGCCCTGAACACATCTTTATTAAAATAATTAAACACTCTTTCTCATATCCACATCTTTGCCAACACCACTAGAATAACCAGTTTGTTTATGTGATTTTTAGCAATGAACTCCCATCAGGAAAAAAAAGGTTTATATTATGACTACAGAACCAATCATGATAACAACAAAACTGTGAAGTTGAGACAAGCCCTGCTAATTACCTGTGTGTGAGAAAAACAACACACAACGTGGAGGAGACTCTAATACTAGGGTGTTTCTATTAATTACCAGGACTCCCATTGAAATATGGGAAGAACAGTCTTGGTAGTAATGCACATGTGAATTTAAGTCCCAACTCCATCTCCTACCATTTGTGAAAATGTGGATAAGTTGAACATTGAATTTCCTGGACTTTGATATTTTATGGGAGAATAAAATTAAACACCAATAACAAATATTGAGTTTGTCAGTGTTAAATTTTGATATTAGAACAAATACACAAAAACCTAGACTACTATATTTCAATAATATTTCAGAAAAAAACATTTTAATTTAAAAATTATATAAAGGAGCTACTGCCAAAATAAATTATCGAGAGAGAGAAGAAAAAGGAGGAGGAGGAAGAAGAGGAAAAGGAGGAAGAGAAGAAGAGATTAATGGAAAATCCACTTGTATGTTGTTATTTGGCTCTTTATTTTATGTCAATTTTCTATCTATATGCACTGTTGAAAACTTTATCACAGGCCAGCATTTGCTTGAGGAATGGTGTTTGGGAAATATTAATAACTATTTAACCTTATTTTCACTCAATTGTAAGATAAAGATAATGGTGTTTACATTCAAAATGTTGACATCGTACTGAAATGAGATAACAAATGTATCATAGCAAGATGAATAGAGTAAAGGGGTATTTCATCCCAGGTCAGAATTTTGCTATGACCTGAATATGTGTTCCCCCCACCCCCAAATTCATATGCTGAAATCCTAATACACAAGGTAATGCTATTAGGAAGCAGGACCCTTAGGAGGCGATTACGTCATGAGGGTTATACCTCATACAGGGTATTAATGCCCTTGTAAAAGAGGCCTAAGACAGACAATCTTACCCCTTCTGCCACGTGAAGTTACAGTGAGAGGATGGCTCTCTATGACCAAGTAGGCCTTCACCTGATACAAAACCTTTTGGGACTTTGATCAAGGACTCCCTAGCCTCTAGAACTGTGAGAAATAAAATTTTACTGTTTATAAGCCACCAAGTTTATGATATTTTGTCATAGCAGCCCAAATGGGCTCAAGGCAAATTCTTTTACCTGTATTAGCTGTATTAAGGTGGGAAAGATACTGTAAATTACTGAGCTTCCAATTCTTTATCAATAAGGTAGGCAATATATTGCCTGCCTCAACTGGATGGTGGAAGAATAGATTGAATTTTTAAAAACATACAAAGATTCTTAATGAAGTATTTTGCATATGTTATGTGCTCAATTAAGTTTAGCTTCTGTCTTCCATCTTCCTTCTTCAGCTTTCCCTTCCTTCAATCAAAAATTCTCTGTCAACAAATGCTTGATTCCTATGAGAGTGGAGGCACCGATATTCACTTTACTTTACAATTCTGTGGTCAATATATTGATTCTTACCATTAGAAAATGTTGACATAGCTTAGAAGGAAATATCTCAACATTATAAAAGCCATATATGACAAACCAATAGCAAACATCATACTGAATGGGGAAAAGTTTAAAGCATTCACCCTAAGGAGTGGAACAAGACAAGGATGCCCATTGCCAACACTTCTATTCAACATTAGTTGAATTGGAAGCCCTAGCTATAGAAACCAGGCAAGAGAAAGAAATAAAGGATATCCAAATTGGGAAAAAGGAGGTCAAACTATCCCTGTTTGCAGACCATATGACCTTGTAGCTAGAAAACCCTAAGGAATCTACCACAAGACTCCTCGAAATGATAAATAAAGCAGCAAAGTCTCAGGTTATAAAATTAATGTACACAAATCACTGCCATTTCTGAATACTAATAACAGTCAAGCTGATAGTCAAATAAAGGACTCTATACCATTCACAATAACTACAAAGAGAATAAAATGTCTAGGAATATACTTGTCCAAGGAGGTGAAAGGGCTCTACAAGGGGAACTATAAAACACGAATGAAAGAAATCACAGATAATAAAACAAATGGAAAAACATCACTTGCTCATGGATTGGCAAAATCAACATCATTAACCTATTCATATTGCCCACAGTGATTTATAAATTCAATGCAATTCTCATGCAAATACCAACAACTTTTTTCACAGATCTAGAAAAAATAACCTCAAGCATTACATGGAACCAATAAAGAACCCAAATAGCCAAAGAAATACTAATAAAAAGAACAAATCTGGAAGCACCACATTATCTGACTTCAAATTATACTACAAAGCCATAGTAAACAAAATAGCATGGTACTGGTATAAAAATAGAGCCATAAACCATGGAACAAAAAGAGAGGACACAAAAATTAACTCATATAGCTACAACCAACTGATCTTCAACAAAGCCAACAACAACAGACACTGGGGAAAGGAAACCCTGTTTAATAAATGGTATTGGAAAAATTGGACAGCCATATGCAGAAGAATGAAACAGGACACCTATCTCTTACATATATAAAAGTTAATTCAAGATGGATAACAGACTTAAATGTAAGGCATGAAACCTGAAAAAGACACCTGAACTTGAATCATAACACAATAATCTATCCATATACATATTGTGATATATATATATATGATGTATATATGATACATACATATGATGGAGTACTACTCTGCCATAAAAAAAGAATGAAATAATGTTATCTGCAGCAACTTAAATGGAACTGAAGACGATTATCCTAAGTGAAGTATCTCAGGAATGGAAAACCAAATGCCACATGTTCTCACTAATAAGTGGGAGCTAAATGATGTGTACGCATGGGAACGAATAAATGTAAAGATCTTTGGAAACCAAGAAAGGGGGATGGTGGGAGAGAAGTTGTGGGATTAAATCTTACTATTAGGTATAATGAACACTTTTCCAGTGACGGACATACCAAAAGCCCTGACTCAAGCATTATATTTAATATAAGGTATCCATGTAACGAAAGCCTTTGTATTCCCTTAATGTTTTGAAATTAAAAATAACTAAATAAATTTTGGCATTGCCAAAGGATTTGTTGCTGTTTTGTTTTGTTTAGGCTCCAGTTCTATGCTTCTTTCCTTCCCCTACTTTTCTGCTTATGATTTAACAGGGTAAGAAAAAAGTTTCATTAATAAACTCCTCATTCTTCTTGAGTAACTTTAACCTTGAAGGATGCTGTTTATGCTTTTTTCTTCTTCCTCAAGCCAAACACATCAGATCAGCCCATCTAATGTATAATAACTTAAGCACTGAAAGGCATCAGAAGATTTCCATTATGATACATTCATATCTTTGGCTTCAATGCAAATGTGATACTTGGAAATTATTTACAAAAACAAAGTGGCATATTTAGAATGACTTTTTCATAAGGTTGTGATGACTAAATCAACAATCATTAGAACCGCTACCAAAAGAGAATGTCCTCTTTTGCTTTGTCTGATTATAGTCTATTCCTGCTGCACTCAGAAATAAAGAATAAAACTTTAAGAATTAAAGCAGATGGAAGGATTTATCAGAGAGTCATTGTCAAGCCTTCCTTCAGTTTGTCATTCTGACCTTGCCAATTGCTAACTTTGGTATTAGCATTAAACACTTCTTTCTACTTCACAAGAGAGATTATATTTCTTATGACCTTTTTCTAAAACATTAAAATAACTCAGGATAATTTGTACAAATGCATAAGTAGGCAACATGAAATTCTACAAACAAAAAATATCTGTGACAAATAAAGTTTGGTTCATTTTCATATTTAATTAAGATGTGGAACAAGCTAGAACCAAAAACAAGCACCATTTTTAGACTGTTACAAAGGAAAAAAAATGTACTTTTAGAATATTACAAAGGAGAAGAAATGGAGTTAAGTGCCAAGTTATTTAAAGATGAATACCTTTGGCTAAATGTTTCTGTGATTCTACTTTGTATAGGAGATGGATTTGTCATATTTATTACTGAATAATGTTTTACTAATGTTTTAGTATTTAAAACATCAGAAACTGAAACGTAAGAAGTTAAAATATTGAAAATATAACACTGAATCAATGTGATGACTCTGAATTCAGTTGATGGAGGTAATGGTAGGAGTGTAGACTAGGAGGAAAGCCAGTTCTGACACTAATGTTTCCTAAGCAGGTGCCTCTAGGCAAGTCACAGTCCTTCTGACACTTAATTTACAATACGTAAATTTTTATAGTATTCATCCTCAAATTGCTTATTATCTAAATCAAAATGAGAATATTATAAAAATAATCAAATGCAAGGTTTACTGTGATAATGGACAAAATATATGGAAACCCAGAGGAGGAAGCCCTCCTGTGTCTCGCAGGGAGATAGGTGGAGTCAAAGAATCATTTTTCAGATTAAATTCTGTGTTTTCATATCACTGTTTGGCTAATATACTTATCACAAATATTGTCATACTTACTGAGTTATTTTTATTTATCAAATTAATAGATTAACCATTATACTTAAGATTTTTGTACTGTTTCTGGAAAGAAATCACACAAGTTCACCTTTTTGCATGCTTCAAATTAAGGTGCTATAGAGAAGTAAATATGGAGATGTGTATGGGGAAAAAACACATAATTCTTCTGAAGATCTTTAGAAAGTATCTGCCTTTCCTGCATTATTTGAAGACATGCCTGCTCCTTCTTCAAAAATATTACAGCAGCACAATAATGTTTCTGATGAAGCCAACTTCTTCAGATGGTCTGATGGAGTGTAGCCCAGAATGGCAATGGTGTGTGGTCTTTCAGCCCGATTACAGCAGGGCATGGATTGCTTAGAAAATTTTGTTAACCAAGCATCTGCCAACAACTCATCAGGGCCATCAAGTGCCACACAGTCAATGTTGGATATAATAACAAACTAGGGTTTCTTAAATTTCTGCCAAAATTGTTTTAACATGAAAAAGCTGGCATAATTTTCTACTCACAGTGCCAGAATTTAGTTTTTGCACATTTTCTTCTTTTATTTCCCTAGGCAATGCTTTGCTGTTAAATAGACTCCCTTTAGTCAGGGACTTTCAAGCAGATGTAATGGCAGGAAATTGAGTGAGTGTTCCTGGTGCCAAACATAAGCCATCTTTGTTTTTCATTTCCTCAGCACAGTAAGAAAAATTAAATGTTTTCTACTTATAGGAGTCAGAGACATTGCAAAACATATTTACATTGAGCATTAACTCTTAATCCCTGAGTGAAAATTAAAATAAAATGTTCAATGTCTTTTATTCTTGATATGCTATTAAACAATATGAGGCACATTTGCAAGCTGTGGGAAAATGATACAGAGTAGGTATATCCTTTGCTTTCTCCGTGTGACTCCAATATTATCATTTAAGCCAGGCTGTTTTTTTAAAGTAATTTCAACATATCCCAAACTGATAGTCAAGTATGCTGCTACGCCTTTTGTGATCCATTTCAAGTTAGTTTTAAGTCTAATTCTAAAAAGACCAAGGAATCCAGAGGCCACTTGCTAAGTGACTCTGCCTGGCTTGCATAGCACATAGGCAGGAAATAGAACAAACCCACAAAGACATCTAAAAATAAGCACATTCTTTAACTCCAAGCTTGGGTCTTTGGCCATAGACTATTGTGAGACTCTGAATATTAAATGTACAAATCAGCTTTTCAAGAAGGAGCTAATAAGTACATCTATGATGTGGTAGAACATGGTACATTTAATGTCCGTAACATGTAATCCATAATAATAAACCTGCAAGAAATTAACAACAAAGTGTTTAACATGAAATATTGACAGAAGTAAATCTAGGTGAGTATATTAAAATGACACACATTTCTGGGCTTTGTCTCAGACCTACTGATTAATAATATGAGGGAGTAGATCCACAACATAAGCAGTTTTACCAGTTTACCTGGTGATTCTTAGTTATTTTAAAGTTTGAAAGTTATTAATCTACCTTATAGTAATAAGGGATCTCAATAATAAAGTCATGTCCCAGAGTGACAATGTTAGTCAACAGCAAAGTTGGTATTGAAATCTAGGTTTTATATAATTGCCACACTTTCTTTCCTATTATTCAGTCTCAGGTGTGACCCATAGGAACTGACATGCATTACCTCTCCTAACTATCTACTGAGAGCTGGCATGCACTCCTGTGAGCTCTTAGTGAGTTTGCTGAAGATCATAGAATCCTGGACTTGAAAAGGATGCTAACATGGCCATTCTATTCCTCTATACTAATGTTTCATTTCCTGGCTATATTCCAGATGGAATGTTTTTCATTATTTTATCATATAGGACCTCCTCCAATTGCTACTTCTATTTTCAGATACTTTTCATTAAATATTTATTTTTATATTTGACTAAAATGTTGTTCTTCCTATAACTGTTTCCACCAGCTGCATCTAATTCTGCCATGTAAAGTAGCACTGAATAAGGCTACTCCCTCTTTCAAATTACAGTTTTGAAGATTGCTTTTTATTATCGTTTAAGTTTTCTCATTTTAGAAATTAACTAAAATACTTAATGCACAAATATGTATTGAGGTTTTATGTGAGAGGCATAGCTTTGCATAAGGGAATGGAAAGTAATAATTATTGACAGCCTGCTATGTGAGTAATATACTAAGAGTTGAGCTGAGGTATCTCATTGGATTCTTTGAACAAATTACATTGGGAAAGCGGTATTTATCCATCTTTTTCACAAAAAGAAAAGGAGCCTTGAGGGGGTTAAATATCCATGATTACACAATGGAAACTGGTTGAAGCATAAATTAACCCAATCAACCTTCAATTCTAACTTTCTTCTTCAGCTTTCCACTCAAGCTTTAGTAGATACAAATTCATTTGTCATTGTTGAACTTAGAAGTGTAATTTTCAGAATGGAACATAATCTATCATCAGTCTAGCTGATAAGCAAAATTAGATAAAAAGATTTATCTCCCTTATTTTTTATGTAGCATCATAATTACTTGAAATCAACAATACAACTCCACGTAGATGATTTGCAAATCTCATCACAGTTTGACTCAGAGCTCATACTCATTTAAAATCCTTCAATCTGATATAAAAATCAATATACAAAAATTACTTGTGTTCCTGTGTACAGTCTGGAAATAAAATTTAAAAAACTCAATTCATAATAATATGAAAAACAATAAAGTACTTAGGGATACTGAAAACAAAAGAAGTGTAAGACTTGTATATTAAAAACTATACAATATTGCTGGAGGAAATTTTAAAAGATCTAAGTAAGTAGAGAGGGGTGTCATGTTTATAGATTGAAATAATCAGTATTATTAAGATGACATTTCTTCCTAAATTGATCTATGAATAAAATGCAATCCCTATCAAATTCCCAGCAGACTCTTCCATTGAAATTGACAAGCTGATCTTATTATTTACAAAGAAATGAGAGGGACTAGGAATAGCCAACAGAATCTTGAAAAGGAACAACAAAGACACGGGATTTTAACTTCCTAATTTTGCAACTTATTATAAAGCTACACTAGTTAAGACAGTATGGTATGGGTATAAGGATAGACATATAGATCAATAAAGCAAAATTGAAAGTTGAGAAAGCTACTCATATTTGTGGTCAGTTATTTCTTGACAAATGTGCTGAAACAGTTCAATAGAAAAAGGATATTCTATAAAAATATTGTTGTAAATATTGGGACAACTGAATATCAATGTGAAAATAATGAATGTAGAACCTTACCTAGTACTATCCACAAAACCTAAGTAAATATAGATCATTGATCTAAATGTAAGAAATAAAACCATAAACATTTTATAAGAAAGCATAAGAAAACGATCTTTGTGTTTGTAGAGCAGGTACATGATTTGTTTTAGATTTATAAAAATTATGATCAGTAAAAGAAAAAATAATTGAGCTTTATTGAAATTTAAAACTTCTGTGTTTCAAATGACACTATTCAGGACTTTAGGTTTCTGCTCTGACATACAAAGAACTTGGAAGTTGCCACATTCATCCTTACAATAAGAAAAAGCTGAACAGACTGATAATCAATACCTTTCCTTAGATCTATCAGGAATTTCAGGTTGCAAGAAAAACTGCCACTCTCCAAACTAAAGAGACAGTTGAATACTGAGGATACACACACTCTGCCTGAAACTAAACCACTGAAGCCAGTAGGTGGCAGGAGCACGTACACAGTACACTTAATAAATTCCTGGAGGCTGAATATAAATTTGTGGGCTACTGTGAAATCCAGAAACTCCTAGAGGCCTAGTCTAGGTAGGGGAGCACATATACTACTGTGGTTTTTACCTTCTGGAACCCCCTAAGATTTTAATGGTGAAGATAAGAGAATAGAGAAATATCACTCATGTTTGGTCAGAGGGATGGGGAAAGTAACCATTTTTAACTATACTTAGGGGAAGAAGTAACCATTCTTAAGTAAATCCCAGATATCTCCACAACAAAGGCCTAAAAAACAAGGAAAAAGACCACCAGAGCCTTATCTGACATGAAAGAAACAAAATTACTCAACTTGAGCCCCATCTAAGCTTCCAATCCAATTTCACCAAAGTGAAGGGGGAAAAAAAATGCTGAGAAGCACTAAGTGTTGCAGCTCAGGGGTTCTGTTCACTAAAAGACTTCTTAAATCTAATAAAAGGATTATAAAATACTTTCTCTCAGTCCATAACTTAGCACCACATTAACAGGGATTATCTTGTCAACGGAAAAAAAGACCAAACTCTGTCAAATAATTTTAAAGAGATTTACTCTGAGCCAAATTTGAGGACCATGACCCAGAGCCACGCCCAACAGGTCTTGAGTAGTGGACTCGCTGAGGTTGGGAACAGTTTGATTTTATACATTTCAGGGAGACAAGGGTTGCAGGTAAAGTCATAAATCAATACGTGGGAGGCGTACTTTGGTTTGGCCCAAAAAGGTGGGCCATCTTGAAGCAGGGCGGGGTGGTGCTGACAGGTTATAGGTAGGTTTAAAGACTCTTTGGCTTGTAATTGTTTGAAGACATGAAGCTTTCTCTAAAGGCTTGGAATGTTTTAACATAAGGAGCTGTTTATCAGAGATAAGTCACTGGACATGTTTGTTGTGTAAATTGAGGACATGCAGGTTTGTCTTGCATACCCTTAGGCCTGTTAATGGTTACAAAGGATGTCCCCAAGAAGGGAGGGGGGCATGATAAGGCAGGTCTGACCTCCTTCCTCCTGGCAGGCAATTTAGTTTTAGGATATTCCTTTGGCCACAAGGGGGTCCATTTAGTAAGCCGGTGGGGGGTCGGGGGGTGGGGTTGAGCCTTAAAATGTTATTTTAGTTCACACTATATAATAACAGTAATTATAACTAGAAAATTTCAACAGCCAGACTCTATTTAAAAAGGAGAATCTACTCTAAGGAAATACAAAGACAACAAGGTTGGCAAAAACAAGGACAATAAAAGAAATTAAAATCTTTAACACCTACAGATACAGCAAACTAATACAGCTTAATTTCTAGCCCAATAAACATAAAACCTCACACTAAATGTCTATCCACCTCAGTTCCTATTACCAAATACATTTTGTCTGACTTCAATAAAAAACTAGAGACATTATAAAATTCAATAAAAAGATACAATCTGAAGTAATAAAGAAAGCAATAGAATCAGATTCAGATATGACAGAGTTATTGGAATTATCAGACTGGGAATTTTAAAATAACTGTAATTAATATACTAAGGGCTTTAAGAGAATAAGTTAGTGACATGCATGACCAAACGGGTGATGTAAGTATAGAAATAGAAAAATCTAATAATCAAAAGAAATGTTAAAAATCAAAAACACTGTAACAGAAATGAAGAATGGCTTAGATGTACTCCTCAGTATACAGGACACAGCCCAGTGAAAACAATTAGCTTGAAGATATGTTAATAGAAACTTCCCAAAGTTAGATACATGCAAAGGAAAGGGAGTTAAAAAATGAGAAAATATCCAAGAACTCTGGGACGATTATAAAAACAGTAACATACAGGTAATGAAAATACCAGTGGAGAAAAAAGAAAAAAAGGAACAGAAAAAATATCCAAAGTAACTATGAGAATTGTCGAAAATAATGACAGAAACCAACAAAAAATCCGTGAATATTAGAGTACAAGCAGGATAAATACCTCCACAACTGTACCTCAGCATGCTATATTCAAACTACATAAAGCCACAAAGAAAAATTTTTACAGAATCAAGAGAGGAAAACTTACCTGTAAATAAATAAAGATGAGAACTACATCATATCTCTATTCAGAACCCATGTAAGCCAGAGAAGAGTGAAACATTTAGTGTTGAAACAAGCAATGAAAATGAAAACCCCACACCAACCTAGAAATTATATCCAGCAAAATTATGCTTCAAAAATGAACAAGAAAAAACAAACACTGAGGAAATTTGTCTTGCCTTTCGAGAAGTGTGGAAAGTTATTCAGAGAGAAGGAAAATTATGTAGGTCAGAAAAGAGGAAGAGCTTTCAAGAAGAAATACATGAAGGTAAAATAATGTATTTTTAAAATTTTTCTTATTCTTATTATATCCAAAAGAACAGTATGTTCACAATAATAACAGCAACAATGTATTTGGTGATAATAGCTTATAGTTAGGTAAAATGAATGACAACAATGTTATTTTATAAGCAATGTGAGGGAGGAAATGGAAATACTCTATCATAAGGTACTTTCACAATCCATGAAATGATTACTGTAATTTAAAAGTGAATGTGGATTGTTGTAAAGGTATATTGCAAACTTAAAGACAATCTCTAAAAAAAATTTACATAAGAAGTATATTTGGTATGGTAAGAGACAAGTGAAAATGAAATTATAAAATTTACAATTAAAACCGGAAAAGACATTATAAGATAGGATTGTTTTCTTTCTTTCTTTCTTTTTTTTTTTTTTTTTTTTTCTTCTCTGAGACAGGGTCTTGCTTTGTTGCCTGGGCATGAGGGCAATAGCATGATCATAGCTCACTGCAACCTCAACCTCAGTGCAAGCTCAAGTGATCCTCATGCCTTAGCCTTCTGAGTAGCTGAGACTACAGGTGCATACCACCACACTCAACTAATTTTTCTATTTTTTACAGAGACGGATAAGAAATTATTTTAAAAAAAGAATAAGTGCAATGAATTCAAAACAATTACAAAAATAACAGACATTAATCCAATATATCAATATTCATTTCAAATGTTAAGAGACACAGAGACTGTCAGAAGAGATTAAACAAATAAACAACAGTATGTTTTCCAGAAGAAACCTACTTTATAAAAACAAAGGTGGATTAAAAGTGAATGGATAAAGATATACCACACTAATACTAATCAATATACCACACTAATACCACACTATCCTTAACCTGTATGTACCTATAACAGAGTGTCAAAATATACAAGGCAAACATTTGCAGAACTGCAAGGAGAAATAGGCAAATTCACTATTATAGCTAAAAA
>RJWJ010029049.1:0-20952 GCA_004363605.1 Indri indri | reverse complement strand
CAATCACATCAGACAGTAATGAGATGACAGGACCCCAATAGCAAAATGTTCCTTTATTTTCTTCAAATCCTCTTGGATTTAGAAGTTAGCCAAAATGCAAATCTGCTGTCAGGGCTCCGCAACTGTGCATGACTGCTTAGGAACAGGACTGCCTTGCTCAGGGTACAGCCCTCAGAAGGTTTCAGGCTGTTGAGACTCTTCCTTATGTAGCATCAGGATGCTGGAGTAACAATTGTCCTCTTTCACCTTCCTGGAGACAGAAGGGCCAAACAGACCCAATGACTAGCCATGTTGTTCTGGACTGTGAGCCCCTCGAGAAGGGCAAAAGCACAAACCTCCCAAAGAAGAACCCCCAAGGCCACAGCAGGTCCCCAGAACTGATAAATTAGACTCAGCTAGGGAGGCTTTTGAAAACACAGAATTGTCCTGATCTTACTGAGTCAAAATCTTTTGGGTCGAAGCCTGGGAATAAGCATTTTAACAAACTCTCATGTTAATTCTGATTTTTAGCCCAGCTCAAGATCTTTCTTTTACCAGGTCAGGTGGAGTCTTAGATGATTTTATGCATTCGTCTTATAAATCTTCATTAGGCTGTGTGCTTGTTATGGGTGAAGGCAGAGACTTGTCCTCTGTTTTCTGGTTCCTTGTAGTCTGTCTAGCAAGAGAAACTAAAATGTAAAAAATGTAATTATAACCCACAGTGATGACTGCTGCCATGAAGAAGGGAAACAGGTGAGTGAGCACACAGGCAGGGGAACTCAGCTCTGAGCGGGGAGTCCAGGAAGCCTTCGCAGAGATGAGGGACAGAAGGCTTGGTTGAGTGGCATGTTTGCGCAGCAGCAAAGGTGCACAGCCCTAGAGACGTAGCCACATCCCAAAGAGGCATGGAGGAGAGGAGAGGGCATTTCAGGCTGGGCAAAGCTTGGCACTGGGACCCACAGCAGCACTCAGCAAAGTCCCTGGCCACTATCATAAACCAAAAAAGTCTTTTTTTTTTTTTTTTTTTTTGAGACAGAGTCTCACTCTGTTGCCCTGGCTAGAGTGAGTGCCGTGGCGTCAGCCTAGCTCACAGCAACCTCAAACTCCTGGGCTCAAGCGATCCTTCTGCCTCAGCCTCCCAAGTAGCTGGGACTACAGGCATGCACCACCATGCCCGGCTAATTTTTTCTATATATTTTTAGTTGTCCAAATAATTTCTTTCTATTTTTTTTAGTAGAGACGGGGGTCTTGCTCTTGCTCAGGCTGGTCTTGAACTCCTGAGCTCAAACAGTCTGCCCACCTCGGCCTCTCAAAGTACTAGGATTACAGGTGTGAGCCACCAGGCGCCCGGCCCAAAAAAGTCTTGATGGGCCTTATTACCTGTGGCTGCGGGAAAATGCCTAACAAGTTGCTAATGATAAGGAGGCAATGTTTGGCTCTTACTGCACAAGCAGAGCAGCAGAGTGGGTACCAGTCCTGATGACCAGAAGCAGGTGAGCTCTGCGCTCGTAGAGCCCCATGTGGTACATTTTATAAGGGAGTAAATGCGTTCTATCTTTTCTGCGACTGGTCTTATAGAATCAGAGTTTCTCAGCTCTAGCAGGGCCTGCAGAGCTCCTCCATACCAACTCCTACAGCTCAGAGAAGGACAAACAAAGTCTGAAGTGCAAGGACCCTCCCACTGTAACTCTGCCATCTAGTCCCACTCGAAATGCAATCTTCTCCCCTGAAGTACCTGTCCTCTATCACCCTGGTTAGCAAACTCAACTGCACACTGGAATTACTTGGGAATTTTAAACCTGTTCATGTTTGGGTCCCACCCCCAGAGATTCTTATTTAACTACTGTGGTGTGGGGCCTGCCATTGAACATTATAAACATAACCCAGGCAATTCTAATGTGGAGCAAAACTTGACAGCCACAGCCTCTATTCTTTTTTTATTTAGATAGCCAAACAATAGATGTTAGAAGGAAATTAAGGAGTTATTTATTCAGTAATCAAAGTGTTACCTAAGAATGCTATTCCCATTTTAATAGAGGATTCTTTTTTCCTCTTACACATTTGCTGATTTTCCTTTCAAATTCTGAAAGCAGTACACACTTACTGCTGTAGTCCAAACAACTCAATAACATAATTTTGTATAATCTAAAATTAAAACGATATCTATATTCTTTCCCATATATAATGACAGAACTTCCTTCTCTCTAAGTCCTATGTAGGGATCATTTTGGATTTGGGATCAGCATAATATTGATTTTTTAAAATTGTCAACATTTGTATTTAATTAAATTTTTCTTTGTTTCTTTACTCAAGAATGTTTCTCTCTCCTGTGATTTCCCCTTGCATTCCTCTGTCATTTCACATACTAGAGCTTTCAGAAATTCTTATGAGAGTTGTGCAGACTTTATTTATCTCAAATGCATTTATTTTGATCTTAATTAATATCTCAATGATCATTGAGTCAGTATATAATTCTAGGTTGAAAATTATTTCCTCTCATAATATTGAAGACATTATTCCATTGTCTCTTGTAACCATTATTTTGAATTAGAAGCTTGTTGTTTATTGTTGCTCAGATTCTTTCTCCTTTACACAGAATCTTTGTTTTCTTTCTGGAAGCTTTCATATTGTTTTTCCCTTCATTTTCCAAAATAAGTCCAAAGTGGATTTTTTTTTCATTCATTCTGCTCGGAAATCTGGTGTGTCCTTTCAATCTAAAAATTCCAGCACTAGGACATTCTCTTATATTACATCTTTGATTTTTTTCCCATTTATTTTGCCTGTTCTCTCTGTCTTCAGCATTTTCTCCATTTTATTTATTGAATTTTCTCTTTCCTGGGATGTTATTTTCCTATTTGTTAATTTTTGTTCCTTTCTTTTGCAATATTTGTTTTTTTAAAATATTCAGCAATTATTGGTAACATATTCAACCTTATGTTAGAGATTGCTTTTGAGGTCATCTAAAAGTTCTTTTCCAGAATTTGGAGATACCTCAAAGAGCTAAAAATAGAAATACCATTCGATCCAGCAATAGCACTATTAGGCATCTACCCAAAAGAGAAAAAGATATTCTATAATAAAAACATCTGCACCCAAATGTTTATGGCAGCACAATTCACTATTGCAAGGATGTGGAAACAACCCAAGGGCCCGTCAATTCATGAGTGGATTATTAAAATTTGGTATATGTATACAATGGAATATTACTCAATTGTAAGAAACGACAGTGATCTAGCACCTCTTATATTTTCCTGGATTGAACTTGAGCCCATTATCTGAAGTGAGGTATCACAAGATCGGAGGAATGGGCTCCACTTGTACTCGCCATCAAATTGGCACTAACTGATCAACACTAGGGTACTCACACAGCAGTAATATTCTCCAGGGATTAGGGGGATGGAAGGGTAAACCCACAACTAAAGGACACTGGGAGCATTATGGGGGCCGGGAAGGGCATGCCTCTAACCCTTGCTTGGGTGAGGCAAAGACATAAAATGTAACCAAAATGTTTGTACCCTCATAATACCCTGAAATAAAAATAAAAATAAATAAAAATAAAAGTTCTTTCCCTTTATCAAAATCTGACTCTAGTCCCGTGGTGGAAGAGTGGGATGTGCTCTAGGCAATGAGTGGAACCTATGACCAGACTTCTGGATGTGGGAGTCCCAGTTACTCCTGGATGTCACAGGCACTTCCCTGCCTCTGCAGCCCCAGCACTCAGAGGCACTGTCCTATTGTAAGGACGCTAACCCTTGCAGCTTGCTGCCTGGCTCAGTGAAGGAGATTGGAGGCGAAGACTGTTCACACTGCTAGTGGGTCTTGAGACCATCCTAGTAGTGAAGTGTGCATAGTTAAATATGCTGTCTTCCACAAGACCTGACACTCAATAAATGAGAGTCACTGTGAAAAAGCGTTGGCATAATACATTATTGTCACTGAAAGTCATATACTTTCCTCTTATTTCCTCTGTCTTTACTCCTTCTTTCTTTAAAATCGGATTTTGAATTGGAGTGGGTCTTAGAGGCCATTTGCTTCAATCCCTCCATTTTTACTTTATTAAGGTTAATTACTACATTAATATTTTAAGGTTAATTAAAACATTCTAATTGTAGCAAATATGGAAAGTACAGAAAAGGTAAAATAATATAAAGAAAAAAATCATTCATAAGCCCTTCACCAGAGACAATTAGCAACGTTAGCTCCGTAATTTATGAACTGTGGCTCGGGAAGGAGGAGTGGGGGCCAAAAATCTATCAGGCCAGTGGACGCATCTCCTCCAGGCCGGTCCTCTGTACTTCTCTCTGAAACAGGAAAGCTTTGTTTTTCCTGTTGGTTGGAAAAACACAAGGTTGACTACAAGCCTGGGTAGAGTTACTGTCTCATACAAGAAGCCCCAGATGAACCCTCAATTCTCCCTGCTCACGCCCTGTTTCCTGCCCCTAATGGTGTTGGTCACACATCTGTCTCTTGAATTTCATGGCCTCTCAGAGCTGAAGAAATCATTCTGCTCTTTGCTTGTCTTAAAGTATTAGTGAGGAATGGGTTTTGTTATCTTTGTCATCGCAGGTGTGGAGGCCCTGCCAAGACCAGTCAGGGAGAGCTGTGAGGTCTGTATGGTTACTCCCCCGCACTGTCTGGAAAACTCCTCTAAGGAGTAAGAGATGTCACCTACAGCTTGAAGTCCTCCTTCCTCGGCCCAGCCAGGTGGTCAGTCCTGACTTTGTGCTCCTTAGTTCTTAGTACATATCTCCCTTACAGCATTGATAGAGTAAATGTTTATTTATCAGTTCATCCTACCTGATGGGCTGTGAACTTCCTAAAGGCAAAGATATAACACCTAGAACAATTACAGGCACATAGAAGGACCCAATAAAAGTTTGATGAATGAATGACTGGACGTTTGAATAAATAGACTTTACTAAGGAGATTTACCAAATATTTCAGAAGGATTTTTGTTTATATAGAAAACAGCCCCAAGAACAAGTACAACAACTTCATTTTAACCAGGCCTTCTTCTGGTAACGTGGACGTTTGCTCCCTGATGTATCCTAGAGTCAAGGGTGGAAGGCATGTGAGTGGTCATTTACTCTATACCACACTCATTGATTGCATTTATTCTGTAGAATCCCAGAAGAGGGCTAATGTAGGTTCCTGAACTCCTCCAGTGCCAGAGATACACCTGCTCTCCCATTCACCTATTTCAAATTCAGGAAAATGTAATTTTTAAAAGAAAGTATTTTAGGAGATGGAAAGAGAATTGAATTTAAAGTTAAAGGTTTAGATTTGAGGTGTAGGTCTTCTATTAACCAGCTTTTGGGTTCATCTCTTCACTATTCTAAGCCTCATTGTCTTATCTTGAAAGTAGGGTTAATAACAATCACCATTACAAGGTAGCTGTGGACACAAAGTATGAAAATGAATGTAAAAGATGTTGTGAACAGTGAAATACATTTAAAAGAAGAAAGGAAGGAAAGATGGGAGGTTGGTAGAATGAAAGAACAAAGATCCTTTTCCAGAGAGGGGGAAATCATTGGCATCATGGAAGGCCACATTGCAGGGAATAGAAATGCCTTGCTATGGTTACGTGGCCAGTCAGTGAAGACAACAGTCTCGCAAGTCTAATCCAATGCCCTGTGCTTCCTGCCTCTGTGCTCCCACCTTTCTGGTCCTGTGTCTCTCTCACAAGGAGCTGAGAGCATGGGCTCTGAGCCACGCAGCCTGGATTTGGATTCTGGTTCTGCCACTGATCAAACCTCAGAAAGTACCTACCTTCTCTGCACATCACTTTCCCCATCCGTAACGTTGGGGTATTCAGTGTCTCCGCACAGGGTCCTCTCTTCCCTCTCACCCAATTTGATTTCCCTGGTCTATCATTATAGCCTCCCTATGTATTCTCAGCTCCCTTGCCCCGCCTTCTCTTCTGTGTGCTGTACTCACCTTGCAAAACCACAACCCTCATTAATCACAGCTCTCCTTGTACTCTCTGCCTGCCACCATGCACCTGAGTGGAGCTTGAAAAAACTTCATGAGCACACAAAGAGCCCTGCTTTAAATAAAGGACCGGGACCAGAGGAGTGCCCTTCAGGGCATACTGTATTTCCTTAGTTCACTCACTCTCCCACCTGCTGGGAACGATTTTACAACTTGGCCTCTCTCCTCAATCTGCCTTGGCCTGCACTGTCAGCTGATGACCTTGCTTTCCACACCTCTGAGAAAACTGAAGCAATCAGAAGAGGACTTCTGTGGACTCCCACAAAGATATCTATAAAACTGCCAGCACGTTCAAACAAATACTCTACCTTCCTCCTATTACTGAAGGTAAATTGTCCATTTCTGATCTAAAGCCGTTATGGGCTAAATTGTGTACTCCAAAAATTCATATGTTAATCTTAACTCCCAGTGCCCCAGAATGTGATCTCATTTGGGAATAGGGTCATTGCAGATGTAATTTGTTAAGAGGAAGTCATACTGGAGTAGGGCAGGCCCTTAAATCAATATGACTGATCCTTTAACAAAGGGACATGCGCACGGGGAGAACGCCACGTGAAGATGGAAGCTGAGATCAGAGTGAACTGACGAGCCTACAAGCCAAGGAGCACCAAAGCTGGCCAGCGGCTAGGGAGAGGCATGGAACAGATTCTCCCTCCAGCCCTCAGAAGGAACCAACCCTGCTTACACTTTAATCTTGGACCTCTAGCCTCCAGAGCTGTGAGACAATGAATTTCCATTGCTTAAACCACCCAGTTCGGGGAACTTTTTATGGTAGCCTAGCAGACTACTACGGAAGTCAACCCTTCCCTCGCCTAAGTGGCTAGATCTCTCCCACCTTCGAATACTCAGAGTCTTTGTTTCAGCCCCACTCCCTTTCTTCTCCTACAGTGACAGTTTTCCCCCCTCTACTGTATCATTCTTATCAGCATCTGCACAGGCTGTTATTTGTCCCATCTTATAAGAAAAATAGTCTTTAGCTTCCTTTGACCCCACGTCCTCTGCCTTCTACCACCTCTCGTCTCTGTAAAACTTTGCAGCAAAAATGCTTGTGTGGATGTATTCACTGTCTCCAGTTCCTCTCCTCCTAATTTTCCTTAAAAATACTCACACTGGGGCTTGCATGATCATTACCCCTCTTTCGGGTTCTTGTCAAGGTCACCGCTGACTCCACATTGCTAAACCCAGCAGCCAATTCTCAGCCTTGCTCCTACCTGGGCCACCAGCACCATTCGATGCTGCAGATCTTTGCTTCCCTTTTGAGGTGTTTGCTTCCCTTGGCTTCTGGGACGGCACTGTCTTGGCTTTGTCCTTCTTCTCCGACTGCTCCTTCTCATTCCCCTTGGGTGTTTCCTTGTCTTCTCTCAGACTCATTATGTTGGACCCCAGAGCCTTGTCCTTGGTCCTCTTCTCTGTCTACACACATTTCCTGGGCGAGCTCTCCCAGGCTCAAAGTTTTACTACCACCTACGTGCCGAAGACCCCTGAATGTCTACCTTTAGCCGGGCCTCTGCCCTGAACTCCAGACTCACACATCCAGCTGTCCCTCTAGTACATACCACAAACTTAACATGCCCCAAACTGGACGCCCCATCTTCCTCCACAAACCTGTCACCAGCATTCTTCTCCATCTCGGTCCTTCCAGGTGCTTGGGCCAGAATCCGGTCATCACTTTTAACTCTTCACTTTCTCTCATGCCACAGAGCCACTGAGTTGAGAAGTCCAACTGACTGTACATTTCAAATACATCTGGAATCTTGACCTTTCTCACCCCCTCTGCTGAGCTGTCATAGCCCCTCACCAGAAGGATTGCAGGAGCCTCCTGACGGGGCTCCCTACTTCTACCCTCAACCCCACAGTCTATCTCAACAGAAATCACATTAGGTCAGGCCCTCTTAACGTCCTCCAGTGCCCCCCACTTAATCCCACTTGATGCAAAAATAAAGCCAAGTCTTACGGCACTGCCCTAGGCCCCTCGTGGCCTCTGCCCACCCTTATGTCTCTGACCACATCCCCTCGGGTCCCCTCTCCCTCCATTGCAGCCACAGGGCTCCTTCTGGTCCCAGAGCTTCTGAGTTGCTCTCACTCAGAGTCTTTGCACTGCTGGTCCCTCTGTGTGGACTGCTGTGCCTCCAGGTACCCACAGAAACAACGTTCTTATCACCTCTGCTTAAATGTCGCTTCCTCAACAAGGCCCACATGACCCAACTATCTCGAATTATAATTCCTGCTCTCAGACACACCCGTCCTTTCCCCCACCCCATCTCCTCTCAACATTCACTGTAATTTACTCATTCATAACGGTTAGCACGCATGTTCTGCCTCCCTATGCCAGACTGCAAGCTCTGGAGGGCAGGGATTTTGTTTCTGCTTTGTTTACTTATGTATGTAGTAAGTACCCAATATGTATTTGATGAATGAGTGAATAAATGAATGAATAAATATAAAATATTTGAATAGTGTTTGGCACTAAGAGAGTGCTTAATAATTATCGGCTGTCATCTACATAACCACCCACTATTCAGATCAGATTTTGCAGCATAAAGATCTAGAAACTTGGTTGGCAAAGCACCCCTTGAAGGAAAGACAATGGGTGAGGGGGATGGGCAGGGAAAATGTGCAGGTTAATGAAGCTCATCCAAGACTCATTTATTTCCAGTTGGCTTTGCATGGGCCCTTTTGGTTTTCTTCCAAATGCTCTCTTGTTCTAGCCTTGGATGGATCCCTTGGACCTTCCCTGGCAGAGCTCTGCTAAAATCACTGCTCTGGGCTTCTCGGGAGAACCACAGGCCCAATTTAGCTAGCGGGAAATAAAAATTAATAACTTCAAAGAAATCTCAACCTATTTCTGCTATTACCTCATTTCCAGAATTTTTCTGTCTTTAAGAGTAAATAAGAGAATTAAGCCCAAACCCATGAGCTGGTTAATGCTGCTGAACAAAGAACAGGAAGTTTCTGCACAGCCTGTCAGGACATTTCAACCGTCAGTAGAAAAATATAAATCTTTTTAACCTTTTTGTTTTTTGATGGAAATATTTACAAGGCAATTGACTTAATAAGTGTGTGTGAGTTCTACTTTACAGGAACACTCTGGCTATGATTTTTAAAGTGGAGTGCAGGGTGCAAGGCTAGACAGAGAGAGACCAGGTAGGAGGCTACTGCAGTCCTCCAGGGGAGAGCTGGTGACAGCTCGGATCACAGCAGAGGCAGTCGAAGAAGTGAGAAATGGTTGGATACTAGACCTGTCTTGAAAGTAGAGTCCGTGGGATTTCCTGACGGGTTGGATTTGTGGCATGAGAGAAAGAGAGGGCTCAGAAACGACAGCATGGTTTGGGGCCTGAGCACCTGGAAGGACTGAGTTGCCCTCAGCTGAGAGGGAGGGAGGCTTCAGAGCACCTCACACCTCTGGGCCGCTGCTGGTGTGCAGAAAATGTGTGTGTGTGGCTGCATTAAATTGTTTTGCTCATGAACATTTCACATGCCTTCTTTAAGGCAGAATGGACTCATGTTTTTCCATTTTCTCAGAAACAAGAGAGAAGAATTCATTCTCAGAGTCCCTAATCATTAATTCCTCCTCTCCCTGCCTTCTTATTCTGTCCAGAAAAATGAGTCTTCTGAATAATTTTCACAGAGCAGAAATAGCTCAAATCTGACATGTTCTTCAATAAAAATGCAGACTGTAGTGACCTCTGCATACCCACGCCCTCCCCTGAGTGAGCACACCCTCCACATACAGGTCTTGTCTGAAAGCCTCGGTGTCCACATAAAGCCACCCAGTAAGAGGGGTGCGTGCTCCCATCACTGAGAGGGGACTAGAGAGAGGCTATGGGCGACAGTTTGTATTTCTAAACACCTGGGGTGAGAAAGAGCCCCACTTTGCAGCCAGAGTCCTCTGGGCAGTGGACTTGTGCTCTTGCTCAGCTGTAGCCTGTCTACTCACAGCCCCGCACCCAGAGACAGAACCTGGCCCAGAGAGGGGACTTGTTGGAGATGAAAAGGGATAAGAGTGGGCAATTGGAGTTGAGGGCTCCCCGCTCCCCATTACTAATATTAATTTGTTTTATATATGCAACATATGGTTGTGGGAACTTAGGACCACATGAAGCAGTAAGATCAAATGGAAACCTTGACCTGGTTGTTTTGGGAAATCAGTTTGCCCGGAAGGCACGGGGCACCCTGCAGATAGGACTCATACAGTGTGAGAGCAGGGCTGAGACTCCTGAGTTCAGCGATGGCTGGGAGAGAGCCGGGGCTCTGCCCTGTGACCCTGGGAGATTCTGCACATACCAGTGTTGTTCCTTTAATAATGTCCTCTTCCCATTTCCCTTCTTAAAGAGCAAAAGAAGCAAAATTAAAGCTTCAAGCTAAAATGTTGGCAACCCTGGGAATGTCTACAAGAGTATGTCAGGCAAGTGGGCCTCATAGGTCATGTGTGGAGTCATTGAAAATGTTCAGGGCATAGTGGCTCACACCTGTAATCCCAGAACTTTGGGAGGCCAAAGTGAGAGGATCACTTGGGGCCAGGAGTTTGAGGCCAGCCTGGACAATATAGTGAGACCCCATCTCTACAATAAATAGAAAAATTAACCAGACTTCGTGGTGTATGCTGTAGTCCCAGCTACTCACGAGGCTGAGGCAGGAGGTTTGCTTGAGCCCAAGAGTTCGAGGTGGCAGTGAGCTATGATTGTGCCACTGCACTCCAGCCTGGGCAACAGAGTGAGGCCCTGCTTCAAAAATAAAATAATGAAATAAAATAAAACATAAAAGGTTAAAGTTGGCTGTCCTAGGATGTAGGGACTGACCTGCCTGTCAGACCAAGAGGGGCCTGAGCCTGTCTCCAAGAAAAGCAAAGGAAAACTGGGAAGGGTGGGTTGGAATAAGGGCAAAGCTGTCATGTCCTAGGGGTGTTGCTAAGAACCTCTGCTGCTCAGTACCTCTTGGGGAGCAGCAGATTAAACATCAGCCTAGGGAAACTTTGTGTCCTTGATCACCCACCAGTCATTTCTGACATTTAAGGAGAGGTTTTTCAACTTTTGAAATGCTCCTTGGTGAAGAGAGAGTAATAGCCATTTTCTACCAGGAAACCTGGTATGTGGTAGATAGTAGATAGAACGGGAGATGAGAATGAGCTACTCTGACCAGGTAACAGATTTCCAGCACAGGGAAAGAGCCTCAAACATAGAATCTAAAGATTTTATTTTCCAGTCTTGTGCTACCTGGAACTTCCTCAAGCCTTCGTGATATGGACAAATCCCATTATGTCCCTAGGCCTCAGTTTTTCCATCTGTGAAATGGACAAGATGATCCTCATGGCCTCTTCAGGTAATAATGCAGTTTAGTCTGACAGCAGAGTGGAGGCTGGATTGGAAGAATGTAGCCCAGAGGCCAGAAGATGAGTTACCATTGAATTACCAATGAATTATCACTACTGTAGCTCAAGAAATACATGATTGTGACCTGGGCAGCACAGATGTATCAGCTAGACACTGCTGCAAAAGAAGTCACCCTAAAACTTACCATATATTATTTTTATAAATCTCCTGATCACCGGGTTGTTCTGCCAATCTGGGCTGGACTTGACCAATCTTGAGGGGGCTCACTTATGTGTCTGTGGTGGGTCAGCTGGCAGCTGGGCTGGGGACTCTCTGGCCAGCTCTCCTCCACCACATCTCTCCAGCAGCCTGGCCCGAGCACGCCTTCATGCCTTGAGTGGCCAGCACCATCCTGCCTCCATTCTCTGCGAGATCACACTCTCCGCCCCAACCTCAACGGAGGATTTTGTGTTTTGTTTGAATAATGGAGGTTTCAGGGCCACCAACATATCTGCCAGGAGGAAGACTGTAAAGGAGGAAAACGGACAGGCAAGGCCAGCCCCACAACAGTTTTCTGTTGACCAGGGACAAGCTCCATCAACTCAGCTTGCAGAAATCTTCCCTGCATGTGTGATATTTGCAACCCTGACTCTGCATTTCCTGCCACAGTGGCCATAAAACCATTCAAACAAAAACAGCAGGAAGAGCGTGTCAGGAGAGCACTTCGGAGTTAACAGAAGGTGTCCAGATACGTTTTCTGATTTGATTCTCAAACCACCCTGGACTATCAGCTTCACCAGGACAGAGAATTATGCCTGTCCCATTCATTGTACACACAGTGCTGGGGCAGGCAGTGGCACATAGCAGGTGCTCAGTGCATATTTGCTAAATAAAAGAACCCAATATGGCAAGAAATAGGAGCAATATCCCTATTTTACATTTGAGGCCCAGAGTCCCACAGTTAATAAATGGAAGAGCCAGAACCAGACTGAGGCTCCTAATCCCAAGGTCATTGCTAGTTATTTTGTCCTATGATGCTTCTAGGTCACTAGCGTCAGGATGCAAAGAACCCCAAAGGCCTGACTGTGCAGAGACACTGCACAATGCAGAGGAAAGCAGACAGAATTCCTGGAGCTTCCCAGCACAGTGAAAGATTTAAAAACAAAATTCAGGACAGAGATGTGGACACCCACATGGTAAGAAGCGTCATTTCCTTCCCGGGTAGCCAGGACATATTCCCAGCAGGCAGATGCTGACCGGGGGCATGTGTGGTTCCTTAGCCTCCCCTGGTGCAGAGCTGCAGAATGCAGCCTCTCTGTGGGGCTGGAGTGCTTGTACCACCACCGGAGTAGGGGGACTCTTCACCCTCACCGCTTCTTCAGAGGAAATAACCAACAATTTAGTCTTACTACAAATTAGGGAGCTGCTAATGTACACAGCCAGTCACAGAGCACAGCTAACGAGATATCAGGTTCCTAACGCCGAGAGGAACCCTAAGCAGTCCACAGCCTCAGTCCCTGGACAAAAGGCCTGCGAAGCTGCTGAAATAACATGCACATTATGAGTATGCTGGAGGGGAGAGTCTATGGCTTTCATCAGATCCTCAGAGAGGATCAAAGCCAGCCACATGAGGATCTAGGATTACCTTTTCAGCCCCTCACTCCCCCGCTTTGCTGAAAACCCCAGGGATGGGAAGCCAGTCCTTTGCTAGGAAGCACAGCCAGTTTCCTCTGGTCGATGCCTTTTCCCCACAGAGAATGAAGGAAGGGCAGGTGGCCCGCGAGGACCAGAGCAGAACATCTCCCTCCAGGTGTCCAGCATATGGGGTCCAAACCAGAGCTGCAGGGCAGGAGTACTGGGACAGCTGTCAAAGCTCACCAGCAGGCACAGAAGGGACTGCTTTTTAAATTTGTGCGTTTAAAGACAAGTAATGACTAGTTTCATTGCTTCCCCCAAAGTAAGCTTTTAATGAGAAATTCTGCTTGTATGTCTCAGAATAGTCTTACATAGAGATTAAGTGTAGAGCTGGTGGCATGCATCAGCCCCAAATTCTAGGGGACCACCCCACGATGAGGTTTAAGCAATGGAGGCAAAGCCCCAAGTTTGTGCCAAAAGAGGTCCTTTAGTGTCATCTGGTGGCTATGATCTGTTACTGCACCTTCCACAACATACTTGTTCCACGTTGGTATTTCTGATCTTTTCAAGGATTCCAAAACTGAAACTAGTTTAAAGTCTTCCCTTTGCTTGCATGTGGGTCAGAGTTCAGGGATTGCATAATCAATGTATATTAGGACTTATCGATGTCCAAGCCCACACTGGAGCTAAGTCCTTTCCTCTCATTGCAGAGCTCTTTCCCGCTTTGCAGCAATGTCGCCATGTTTAACCTTTCCTACCATTTCTCTTTTTCCCTGGGACGGGAATTTCCCATCTGAAACCGAGGTCTGGGCTGGCTTCCCTTCCCTTTGCTGCAAGAGATCCCTGCATTTCTTTCTGTAACAGTATCCTCTGCCCCAGGTTGTCATTACTGACTTTCCAGTGTCCTTGACTCCACAACAGACCCTAAGGGCAGAGACTGTTCACACTCTGCACCCCACAGCCCACTCTGGAGCCTGGCATCCAGGAGCAGGTGAGTGACTGGCACCCGTCACCCAGGTGAGCAGCACAGCCTGTGTCTGGGCCAGCAGCACCCTTGCTGTACTTGTCATCGTGATCAATTATCTTCCCATCTGTGTCCTGGAGAGAACAAGACGTAATCCTCATTGTGCTGAGTCAGTCAGGCAGGAGGCCCGGGAGTCAGTCACTGATCACAATACTGTGTGGGGAACCTGACACATGGGATTCCTAGGAGCAAAGCGAAGAGACACTGGGGTGTGGCTGTGAAGTTCAAGGTAGTTTCTCAGACTTGAAGGTGAGATTAGGTGAGTTTTTTGGCAGCAGGAACTGCCAGGCTCAGAGGTGAGCGCAGGCAGGTGTGTTACAGCCATCCCTGGAGTGCGAGTACATTTGAGAGCTGGAGGGCAATCCAAGCTGCACAGGGGCCAAACCACAATGGGCCTTTTATGCCAGGACATGGAGCCTAGTCTCCACTTTTAGGGATGAGGTCCGCATAAAGGATTTTGAGAGGAGCAATGAGATGGGGTCCAGGCAGCAGTGGGGATGATGAACAGGGAAATGTTAAACAGTGTGGCCTAGGGAAAGTTGTAGAATCTCCAGGAGAGACGGTTTATAATGCAGACTCCTAGGCCCCCTCCAGAGATTCCGATCCTAGGTCTGGACTAGGGCCCCTGGAATTCGTGTCTTCAGCAAGCAGCAAGCTCCATGGGTGCTTTGATACAAACAGTTCAAGAGCTGCACTTGAAGAACAACTGGAGGGAAATGCAAGGAAGAGAGAGCCAAAGACAGGAGGCAGCACACGAGGGATGGGAGTGCAGAGCACTCGGGATCATAGCTGGAAAGGAAGAGGTGGAGGAAGGAAAAAGGGAACCAGCAGTGTCGAAAAGCTGAAGGAAGATTGTTTTAAGAAGGGTAGAATGGTTCACAAAACTCAACAGGAAAGTTAAATTAGGTAGGAACAGAAAATGGGTTTTTGAGTCACCAGGGGGGAACTAACTGGAGAAGAGAAATATCGGCACTCAGGAGATATTTCTTTTTCCAAGAGCTTGACTGGGAAAGAAAATGAGAAAGAGGACAAAGGCTGGATGGGAAGGGGAATTTTGTGCCAGAAGGATTTTGTTTTTCAGAATAGGAAAGACGCAAGTGTCTGTCTGTGCTGTAGAGGATGCACGGGCTGAGAGCGAGAAGTGGTGGCTGCGGGACAGCGTGGGCATCGCTGGAGAAGGGAGCTTCCTGGGGACCAGGCAGGAGGGGAGAGGTCCAGAGCCCCGAGGCAGTGGGGGGCCCCTCCTCTCCTGAGGCAGGTGGGAAGAAGGGGGAAGGTATAAGTGGAAATCGGTTCACAGGTTGATCACAGGTAGGGAAAATGAAAACAAATATCATGAATACAAAAATGGTAAAATTTGAGTTAATGTAAATCTGGGGGAAATAATGAGTTCATTAAATACCTGAATGAAGATTCAAAAATATATTGAGTCTAGAGTAAAGGGCTACAAACTGGCTTCAATAGACTAAATGAAAATTCTGCAGTCGGTTTTCAAATTAGCTTGCACAAATACAGGAGGGTGGCTGAACCTGAGAGCACCCAACTACTAAAAAAAATTCTTTGATGATATTCTCCATTTGACTGGAAAGGGCTATGAGGCTTTTAAAAGCCAAGAATTTGAGGTTATCGATGTGGGTTCTCAGGGGGTTGCAGAATTCTAGACTACCAACTGTTACTCCATCTCTTTCTAAAGATATGATGGCAAGGAACGGTGAGCCATGCGATTGTTGAGACAGCTTAGTCTATACTCCGCTTTATAATTTTTTTAAATCACATATTTGCAAACCTTGGTACTTTAACTCTAATTGTGATCTATCTTAAAACTGATTACACCAAAGAATATGGCTACAAATGAGGCTCCTAAACCTCCCTGACCAGCTGGAGAAATTGTTTAAGAACTATCCCCCCGCCGGAGATTCTGATTGTGTAGGTCTGGGCAGGGGTGAGACATCACGGATCACTCTGATGATCAGTTAGGTCCGAAATCACTGAACTGGTTAGGAACCCAGTGAACTGGTTTGGAGGTGACTTGTTCCATCCTAAACTACTAAGGAGAGACAGAACTTTCTTCCTTGTGCCTTGTAAGTATTCAGAACCATTAGATTGTGCTTTTAGTGAGTACAACAAACTTAATGTGCTTGAAACTGTGGCTAATTATGGTTTTTGGGTGGGATTTGTTGCCATTGTATATAAAAATACAGGAAGACTTACTTAGATTCATAAAACTCATTTTCTTAAAAGAGTTGTTTTCAAAATAAACTGCATCGATATGTATCTGTTCTTTTTTAATGTGCCCCAGTGACTGGTCATCTATAAGCAGTATCTATGTGGGATGATGCTGTGGATGTCACGAAGAGAAACTGATAAAAAGTAAGAGCAGATTTGGAATTAACTCATCACACCCAAAGAACGCAAAAAAGCCCAATGAACAAATCACTTACCATCTTTATTCTTTAGGTTCAATTTTATTAGTTGTTATATCTGAGTTATAATTTATATGCCATAAACTCATGCATCGTAAGTGCGTAGTTTGATGATTTTTAGTGAATTTATTCAACTGTGCCACTGTCACCGGAGCACCGCTGTGGCCTGACAAAGTCCCCTCCTGCCCATCTGCAGTCCCACACCCAGTAAATCTCCGGTCTGCTTTCTGTGTCTGTTGTTCTTGCCTTTTCCAGAAATCTCCCATGAATGGAACCATAAGGTATTTAGTCTTTCGTGTTTGGCTTCTGCACTTAACATAGTGTTCGTGAGTAAGGACTGCAATTCGCCCCTTTCTGTTAGCTCTTACATTTGTCTGTAATCCATTTTTAATTAATTTTTGTGCAACGTGCAAATGCTGTGCGTGTGAAGGTCTACGTGTATGCATTTATGTATGCATGTATGTATTTTTGCATCTGGAGATCCAATTGCCCCACCACCATTTGAAAAGACCATCTTCCCCCACTGAATGACCTTGGCACCTTTGTTGGAAACCAATTGACCACAAAATGTGGGTTTATTTCTATACTCTCTCTTCTGTTCCATTGATCTACATGCTTCTGCAGAAAGGATAAGTACTGATTTATGAAACCTTTGTTTCAGTTATGTACAGTAGGTTACTGTGTAAAAAGGTTACTGAAGATTGTGGTAAAAATATTTTTTGAAAGACATTTATCTAGGCAGTGTCAGATAATATTTACAATAAGACACATAAAAAGTATCCTGGAATAAGTAGGCTATTGGAATCCATAAAGATTGTGGAACCCAGGATAGCCTCATGCTTTGCAGAAAGGGAAACGGCCCGTGGGGAGGAAGTAACCTTCCCGAGGTCATGCCAGAATACAAACCCAGGTGCCCTGCTTGGAAGCCCCTGTCTTCCCACTGTGCCAGCTGCACCTCCCTGCTCTTCTGCAACTCCCTGGGCTGTTCCCACCTCCCCGCTCCACCAAGGTGCTGCTGGCAGCAGCTGGCAGAGCCTGTGCAGCCACACAGCTGGGCAGCAGCCACTGGCGCTCCCTTCCCCCCCACCCTTGGCCTCCTCTCTGAATCTCACTGAGCACAGTCTGCCCAGACACTGCAGTGCCCCAGCAGATCCAGCCCTGGACGACGGTGCCCCATGTCCCTGCCCGTCCTTCTTCAGGGGCGGAGGACTTGGCTCTTCCTCAGGGACTCTTCTCAGAAAGGAAAAAGGAAAGCAGCACCACAGACGTCAAATGGCTCTTACGCAATGGCGGCATCATGCTGAGAATTGGGTAAATAACCCAGGAACATATGGATTGAATTTTCCTCAACGTACCCAGGAATGCAGTAAGTCAGGGCCATGGAGAAAGGCTGCCACTCAGCCCTGCCACTTAGAACACTTGTAAGAGTCATCATATCCACAACCCCAGTGACTCCTTACCCTGGAGCACTCCCATCCCTTTCGAGCTCCAAGGGCACCTACCCTGGACAAGGCACAGACTGGCCGGCTTGGCTCTGCCCCGACAGGCTGGCCTGTCATGACTGCAGTGGCCCAGGTAGCTCCCACCCCTTCCTGCATGGAGGGACTGTGGTTATGCCCCCTCAGGCAGGGCTGGAGGTACCTGTTCATTAGTTCATTCATTCACCCATTGGCTCAACTAATATGTATTGAACGCGGTGTTGGGGACAGGAATACAGCAGTGAATGAGAAAACACAGTGCTGCTTTCATGTCTAGTGAAAGAATTTTCTACCCTTCAGAGTTAGCTAAGGTTTCGGGTAGGGGTTAGTTCCCAGCACTGAAGTGTTCTGTGGAGGTTGATTTAGACTCAAGCATCAGATGAAGAATTGGAGCCAGGCGCGGTGGCTCACGCCTGTAATCCTAGTACTCTGGGAGGCCAAGGCAGGAGGATCACTTGAGGTCAGGAGTTCAAGACCAGCCTGAGCAAGAGCGAGACCCCATCTCTACTAAAACTAGACAGAAATTAGCTGGATAACTAAAAATACATAGAAAAAATCATGTAGGCATGGTGGCGCATGCCTATAGTCCCAGCTACTCGAGAGGCTGAAGCAGGAGGATTGCTAAAGCCCAGAAGTTTGAGGTTGCTGTGAGCTAGGCTGATGTCATGTCACTCTAGCCTGGGCAACAGAGCAAGACTCTGTCTCCAAAAAAAAAGTATGAAAAAGAAAAAAAGAAGAGGAAGAATTGGGTGGTTGACCTCCAAGATCCTCCAGGTGCAAGGTTTCGGGAGGTTTGAGGTTTCCTGCAACACGGCCATTGGTGCCTTCCTGCCTCCCGCGTGTGCAGCTCTCTTTGGTCGGCACCTACAGGAGCTTAGAGCCAGAGGTTTTTGTTGGAAGCCACAAGCAGTCCCTGGAAAAGCAATGATGGGTTCAGAAAAAGCAGATGCCCACCTTTCCTGCCTGAAAATAATACTTGTCGGTATCATTTCTTTTTATTTTCTGTTTTCTCTAGCCCCTTAGAAGATATCTGAGAACTCTCTCCTGAGGATGAACCTAAGCAATAAAACAAAAACACTTAAACAGATATAAAAGTTCTGGATAAGAAGTTCCCACTGGGGAAAATTGAGGATACATGGGAACTCTCTGTATTCTTTCTCATAACTGAATGCAAATTTACAGTTACTTCGAGGTAAAAAGTTTAATTAAACATCCCAAGAGTTCTTGATAATTGTACTATAGGTATGTAAAATGTCACCGTTAGGAGAAGAGTGAGGGAATGTAAGGGAACTTTATATTATTTTTGCATCTTTTCTGTAAATCCAAAATTACTTCAAAAAATGTTTAGAAAGAAGTTTTTTAAAATGATGCAAAAAATACTTATTGATATGGTAGGGGATGGAGCACTGGCTTGGGAATCAGTAGACATTGATTTTCTATATGACCTCGGGCAAGTCCTTTCTGCTTTCTGGCCCTCGGTTTCCCATTCTGTAGAACGAAGGCATTCGACAAGATGATCTTGCCTTCCTTCATACGTAACGTTCTATCCCACTGATGCACCGACGGTCCAATCTGTGATCCAATAGATTGGATCTCTATTCCTCTCACCCTTTTCTCTATACTCCTTTCCAAGCCCAACTCTTCAGATTCCTTATCTGTAATGTAGGCGTAAATTACAATGAAAGGAAACAGTGGTACCAAGTGCCTGGCATGTAGCAGGTACTCGGCAAACACTGGATCCCTGCCCCTTCCACCCCTTCCTGCCCCAGAAGCAGAATTCAGCTACTCAGCATCCCCCACCTCTCCCCATGCCCCAACTCCTGTCCCTGGAGCAGGCACACAGCCTTTAACAAAAACTTGAAGCAAAGCAGAATGCTCAGGCCTCCCCACTTCCTTTTCTGTTGTTTCCTTAGAACAGTGGTTTTCAAAATTTAGCATGCCCCAGAATTACCTGGGAAGCTTGTAAAACCATAGATTGCTGGGGCCCACTGCTAGAGTTCTCATCCAACAGGTCTGGTGTAGGACTTTAGAGAATTTGCATTTCTAGTAAGTTCCCAGGTGGTACTGATTCTGCTCTGAGCCCACAGGACAACTATACTCCCCAGGTTCCAGAGGGAAAGCAGACTTGCTGGGAAGTTTGGCCCTAGGGATTAGAGCAGGACTCTAAGCAAAGGAGCAGGAAATCCAAGTCTGGGAGAGAGTGACAGTTGGCATGGAGTCTGGGAGACCAAAGCAGGGGTCGTGCCTCCAGGAGAGAAGGAACAAGGAGGAGTTGCTCCAGCTTTTCCTCTTTTTCCTCCCTTCCTACCCAGAAGGAGGCACTGCCCCCTGTACCCCACCCCTACCCCTGTGGCTCTAGAGCCAGGTGACTGTGAGGCCAGAGGGAGGGAAAAGGTGGAATGGAGGGAAATCCCCAAAGTTCAAGACACACAAGCTGGGAAGAAAGAAGAAATCTAGTCTAGTCCAGACTGGGTTGTTGGGGAAAATGTTCCTGGGTGGTTTGGAGAACTGCATAAGTTGAAGGCTGCCTGTGGCTGTGTTTGTCAACACCCTTGTACTCTAGGGGGAAATGAGGCGGAAAATGAAGAAGAATAGCCAACTTTTATAAGCGTTTAAGTGCCTGGTCCTGCACTGAGTGTATCACACGTTCTGTCTTCGTGAAGGAGGCATTATCCCCATTCATACATAGTAACCGTATGCTATGCAGGCACCCAAGTTACACAGACAGGCATCGGACTCTTGCTCTATCCACTGTGTTTCTTCATGACTTCCTGAGCTCTGTCACCTCCTACAAGCTTTGTGACTTTCAGCAAATCAGCTTTTCTGAGCTTCAGTTTTTTTGCCAGTAAAAGAAGTTATGGTAAGCATTCCCAAAATAGCAAGGTATAAATGCTAGCTAAAATGCAGGTTGCTGTATAAGTCTCACCCACCAACCTAATGGTTACTAGTAATGACTATGGCCTCTGACATTCATGAGGGTAGCCACTTGAGAGAGTTTACATCTGGTTCCGGGTTCCACTGCATTAATGTTTTTATCCTGTTTTAAATAAAACCATTACCCATCAGTGTAACTGATGTTTTATTATTACTAATTCTAGAACCATTACACCATG
>RJWJ010029048.1:0-20937 GCA_004363605.1 Indri indri | reverse complement strand
TTAGGACACTGATGTAATTAAGACCATATATTTAAACTTAAGAAATTTTGCACATCTTTAAGACGTAGCAGAACCGATTTTTCCCAGATGTCTGTTAAGGTAGAATAATGTTATGAGTACATGGCAGTGTGAAGTACTTTGTGGTTGTCTTGTTTCATTTGTATGTACATTCATTAATAAAAGTTGGGTTTCTTTCTTTTTTCATTTTGAAAACTGACTTGGTATTTTCTCAGGCTCATCAGTTAGGCTGGGCCAGACATCTTCAACTTGTGGACTCGTGGGACAAAGTCAAATTGGATCAAAATTTGTTGAGAGTCAAACAGGTGCCGCGTAATCTTATAGGTGCTGGGGATATAGACGAGAACAATTTTGAGCTCCAGTTCTGGAGGAGTGCCAATTTAGCAAAGAAGAAGTACAAAAACCATCATTTCTGGTACTGATTAATGCTTAGGAGAAAGAATATTGTAATAGAGCCTGGCTTCTCAACCATGGCATTTGGGGCCAGAGCATTCTGTTGGGGGGTCTGTCCTCTGCACTGTTAGCTGGTCAGCATCATGCCTGGTCTTCACCCACTGGATGCCAGTCTTGTCCTCCAGTGACAACTGACATCTGAGGGGCAATATCACACCTGGTTGAGAGCCACTGTGGTAGAACGTGTCTGGGCATGGGCAGGAAGTGGTATAGCTTTAGCTGGTTGGTCAAGGGCTGCTTCTGGGAAAGAGGTGACATTTAAGTTGAAACCAAAAGAAATGTCTAAGTAGCAACTACATGAAAATCTGGTGGAAAGGATCCATGAAATGCAAAGGGCCTGGGGCAGGAAGGAGCTGTGTATTAAAAGAGGAAGTTGTGTACCAAGGACTGGAAAAGGCAGTGAGTCAGGAGGGGTGGAGAGATGGGCCACGTGTCTGGCCAGGTGCTGGTGGAAAGGGCTCTATGACATGTCTGTTTCAGAAAAGAGTCCCACTGTAGGCAAATAAAGCATGTTTGCATATTAAAGGTTAAACCTGATCCCATCACCTAATTATATTTGAACATCTATTAACATGCTTCAGTGATGCTGTTCTGAGTTCAGATATGGCCACTTGAGAAAAAGTCAGCTTAGTTGGTGTGACAGAAAGGGATAGAGGAAGGAGGGGAGGAGAAGGGCACATCTTGGCAGTAAGGGGCTTAGCACAGCGCTGTGAGAGGCCCCCAGGCCTGAGAAGAGGGATCTTGGAAGAGGAGGGAAAGGGCACCAAAGTTCGGCTCTGATTGATCTGGGCCCAAACTTGCAGCTTTGAGAGGCAATGGTGGGGTGGTGTAAGAGCTGACTTCATTTGGTCCACAAATGGATTTTTAAAATAGCTGTGTATTTTGACGTGCATTTTTTTCTTTTTTTCCTTTTGGAGGTGGGGAGACACTGTCTCCCAGGCTGGAGTGCAGTGGCACCATCATAGCTCACTGCAACCTTGAACTCCTGGGCTCAAGGGATCCTCCTGCCTCAGCCTCCCAAGTAGCTGGGACTACAGGTGCATGCCACCACACCTGGCTAATTTTTTCTATTTTTAGTAGAGACAGGGTCTCACTGTATTGCTCAGGCTGTGATGTGAATCTTTTTTTTTTTTAAGCCTCAAGTCCATGATTTAATGGATATTGATTAGGATAACTAAAACTTTAAAGTTCATTAATCTAGAATAATATGAGTGAATAATAGCAAAAGGGCAATGTGAATATGGCAAAGGTTATGTAGATTCCTGAAGTTGGGGAGGCAACAGACTAGTTCAGCGGGGAGCTCAAAATACAGAACAGGTTCCTGGGCCCCACTCCTAAAGATTCTGATCAAGTATGACAGATGAGACATTAGAATTTTTGTTTGTTTAAATGACAGGAAACAAATGACTACAAATTATTTTACATTTCAAAAAATCATTCTGATTTTATCAGAGAATATGTAGAAATAAGAGCATACGATAATCCTTCATTTCTACTTATTTGAGACGTAAATCTCAGAAAATGAACACAAAAAACTTTATTTGGGGGGACTGTTCGTATTGTGCTGCCACTTTTGAGGCTAAATACGATTATTCAGTGAAATCCCCCAAATATAGGAAAACCCCAAGAAATGTAGAGAATACACACTTAGACTCTGGTTTTTACGGTCTAGTTTGTGAATATTTCCTCTAGGTTCACAGTGCTTTCTGGAAGGAAAGGAATGTGATAATTCGTCATTTGATCTCCCTCTGATCAAGGTCTTCTTTCATCAATCGCTAACAATTTTGGAGGGTTTCAGGATATTTATCCTCCCAGGACTTTATTTCTTCTTTGACTCCTGATTACATCAGATTTTCTAAGGAACTGACATAGCAAAATCCATTGTTGCACCTACTGTAAAAGTAATGGCAGCCAACCAAAAACATACCGTGGTGCCCTTGGTAGCCTTGTAGAATGATGTGGGGCTGAGGGAGAAAGATTCTAGAACTTAGAACTCCCAGGAATCTAATTGTAAAGTCTCCTTGGGGATTCCCAGCACATTTGGTCTTTCCCACTCTTACCTGGAGTCTCGGTGGCCACGTGTGCCTTTCCCCAGTCTCTTGAGTCCTTCCTCTGCACAGCTGCCAGCGTAATCTAAAAGCCAAGATCTGACGGTGTTACATCGTAGCTGGAGACGCTGAAGTGGTCCCCACTGGGCAAAATCCCAACTCCACAGTGAGCCTGCACCTTATCCCCAACTCAGCTTGCCTGCGTGGTGGAGTCCCTGCCTGCTGTCCTCCAGCGGGTATAAATGCCCAGATGCCCGCTCTCCACTCCACGGGCCATCCCACCTCCAGGAAGGCTTGTCTCCTGTTTCTCCACTGGGCATGTCCTTCCTAAAGGCTCAGCTCCAATGTCACAGCTTCGGCCCTCTGGACCTCCTTCATATTAATCCTCCTTCAGAATTCATCCTCTCTTCTGAATATTTCTGTGAAGCCTTTTTGTAGTCCTTAAACCAATATGGAAGAATGGAGTGCCTCCCATATGCCAGGCACGGTGCTAGTGCCCAGCTCAGGTCATTGTGCACAAGGCCAGGGTCCCACCGACCCGTGGGACACCTTTGGGTGAATTACCAGGAAGCTCCCCTCCTCCTGGATGACATAGCCCTGAGCCAGGACAGAGGCTTGTCCGGTGGAGTCTGATTTGGGATCTTTGTGCTATATAAACCAAAACCATAAATGGTGATCTATGTCCCTTGTATTAGAGTTGGGTAGTTTGATGGTGCTTTATGCACTCAGCCCTTTGAGGGAATTATTTTCTCAGTAGCTAACCTAGTACTTAATAGGTGGGTTCAATAAGTATCTACTAAAATTAGTGGATAAATTGGCAGAAGCAATGTTTTCTAGAACCTTCCTCTGTTATGGGGTGAAGTAGGGAAGAGCGTCCTTAAAATCCTTTTACAGGCCATGTGTAGTGGCTCATGCCTGTAATCCCTGCACTTTGAGAGGCCAAGGAGGATTGCGTGAGGCCAGCAGTTTGAGACCAGCCTGAGCAAGAGCGAGACCCTTTCTCTACAAAAAATAGAAAAATTAGCTAGGTGTGATGGTGTGCACCTGTAGTCCCAGCTACTGGGGAGGCTGAGGCAGGAGGATCACTTGAGCCCACAGTTTGAGGTTGCAGTGAGCTATGATGACACCACTGCACTCTAGCCAGGGTGGCAGAGAGATCCTATCTCAAAAAAAAAAAAAAAATCCTTTGACAAATCTATTTATATGGCTGGAGCAGAGGAGTCTATGTGAACCTCAATGACTCTCCAAGACTGGTAATTTGCAACCACGGTTGCACATTAGAATCACCTGGGAAGGTTGGACAGCTGCCCATGCCTAGGCCAATTGAATCAGAATCGTAAGAGGTAGGAGGCACAGGTGTCATTAGTTTTCAATTTCCCCAGGTGATTTCTGATAAGAGATTGAGAACTGGTGGCCTAGAGAGACCTGGTGAGGGGAGATGACAGCATGTTTCACGTTCTGTATGTCGCGTGCTCTGGAAGGACACAAAAGACACGAAATAAAACAGGGAGCCATCAACAACAGGCTACTGCAGGTGAACACGCGAGAAGGCAAAAGGACAAGAGGTTGGTGACTGCTGATCTGTCATATGTCTAGCTTTCATGACAACAGCATCGTATTGGGGGTAGCCCTGGAACAAGAAGTCCTAATGCTGCCATGCTTTCGTAAACCTCCCCCCGAAGCTGGTTCACAGCTGTTTAGCTGACTTTGTTTCTGCGTCTCCTAAAACCTAAATGTTTCCCTCGACAAACTGTACAAATAAGCAGAGAAGAAAGTCCCCTTTGGACTGTGAGGAAATGCTCCAGGGTAACCTCCTTTGTTTTGTGCTGTGGACAGCTGAGATGGGGCTTGCTCTCTCTGGCAGTCCCTGCACCTGCTTGGGCATAGAAAGCACTTTTTTTTTTTAATAAAGAGACAGGATCTCACTATGTTGTCCGGGCTGGAGTGCAGTGGCTATTCACAGGCACAAGCATAGCTCACTGCAGCCTGGAAATCCGGTGCTCAAGCATCCTCCTACCTCAGCCTCCTGTGTATTGGGACTATAGGCATGTGCCACTGTGCCTGGCTCTAAAAAATGCTTTGATGGTGAATGATTCACACATTACTTAATAGAATTTATTTTTTTAGGGCAATTTTAGGCTCATAGCAAAATTGAGCAGAAGGTACTGAGAGTTTCCCCATAACCACCCTCCCCACCCCAACACTTAAACACAAAGCGTCCCCATCACAAATGTCCCCCACGAGTGTGGCATATTTGTTACAAATGATGAACCAGCATTGACACATCATTACCAACTGAAGTTCATAGTTTAAATTAGGGCTTATGCTTTGTGTTGTGCATTCTATGGGTTTTGACAAATGCATAACGGCATATATCCATTATGGTATCATACAGAATAGTTTTACCACCCTAAAAACCTCCTGGATCCACCTAGTCATCCCTTCCTCTCCCCAAGTCCCTAGCAATCACCAATCCTTTTACTGTTTTTATAGTTTTACTTTTTCTAGAATGTCAGGTAGTTGAAATCATACAGTATGTAGCCTTTTCAGATTGGCTTCTTTCACTTAACGATACGCATTTAGGATTCCTCTATGTCTTTTTGTGGCTTCATAGCTCATTTCTTTTTATTGCTAAATAATATTCCATTGTCCGGCTGTGCCTGTTTATTCACTCACCTATTGAGGGTCAACTTGATTGCTTCCCAATTTTGGCAATTGTGAAGAAAACTGTCATAAACATTCACGTGCAGGCTTTCGTGTAGACGTAAGTTTCCAGCTGATCTGGGTAAACATCAAGCAGCAGGAGTGCTATATCATCTGGTAAGAGAAGGTTGGTTTTGTAAGAAACTGCCAAGCTGTCTTCCCAAACAGCTGAACCATCTACATTCCCACCAGAAACCACTGAGGGTTCCTGTTGCTCACATCCTCACAGCATTCGGGGGTGGATTTTAGCCATTCTGGTTGGTGTGTAGTGGGATCTCACTGCTGTTTTAATTTGCATTCTCTAATAACCTATGATGTTGAATATGTTTTCATGTGCTGGTTTGCCATCTGCATATCTTTGAAGAGGTATCTATGGATTTTTTTGGCCAATTTTTAAGCAAGTTGTTTATTATCTTACTGTTGAGTCTTAAGAGTTCTTTGTATATCTTATCAGATATATCTTTTGCAAATATTTTCTCCCGGTCTGTGGCCTGTCTCCACATTCTCTTGACAGTGTCTTTTGTAGAGGGGAAGTTTTTAGTTTTCATGAATTCCAACCTGTCACTTTTTTCTTTCATGGATCATGTCTTTACTCTTGTATCTAAATAGTCATCGCCAAACCCATAGTTATCTGGATATTCTTCTGTTATCTTCTAGCAATTTTATAGTTTGGCATTTTACACCTAGGGCTATGATCTATTCTGAGTTAATTTTTGTGGAAGGTATAGTCTGTGTCTAGGTTTATTATTTTTTTTATCATGTGGATATCCAGTGGCTTCAGCACCATTTGTGAAGACTCTCTTTGCTCCGTTGTATTGCTTTTACTCCTTTGTCAAAGGTGAGTTGACTATATTTGTGTGAGTCTATTTATGGGTGCTCTGTTCTGTTACATTTATCTCTTTGTCTATTATTTTATCAGTGACACACTGTGTACTGCAGGTCATTTATAGTAAGTCTCAAAGTTGGGAAGTGCCAAGGCTGGAGTTCAGTGCCACGATCATAGCTCACTGCAGCCTTGAACTCCTGGGCTCAAGGGATCCTCCTGCCTCAGCCTCCCAAGTTGCTGGGACTACAGCCACAAGCCACGGTGCACAGCCAGCAGTGGACTTTGAATATTAACCTCCTAGTATTCTGAATCTTGCCATAATTGCTTATTGATTCCAGGAGGTGGTTTTCCATAGAGTCATACTTTTTAAGAAAACAAATTCTCATTGATTTTTCTACCCTCCACTAATCTTCCATTCAAAATTTAACAAATCTTTTTTTTTTTTTTTTTTTTTTTGAGACAGAGTCTCACTCTGCTGCCCTGAGTAGAGTGCTGTGGCATCAGCTTAGCTCATAGCAACCTCAACTCCTGGGCTCAAGTGATCCTCTTGCTTCAGCCTCCCGAGTAGCTGGGACTACAGGCACATACCATGATACCTGGCTTATTTTTCTATTTTTAGCAGAAATGGGATCTTGCTCTTGCTCAGGCTGGTCTCGAACTCCTGAGCTCAAGCAATCCTCCCACCTTGGCCTTCCAGAATGCTAGGATTACAGGAGTGAGCCACCATGCCCGGGCTAACAAATCTTTATATATATATATATTTTTTGCAGAGACGGGGTCTCACTATGTTGCCCAGGCTGGTCTCAAACTGCTAGCCTCTACTGATCCTCCTGCCTCGGCTTTCCAAAGTTCTGGGATTGCAGGTGTGACCTACCACACCTAGCCACAAAATGTAACAAATTTTTATTAAGCACTTTCTATGCAAGTCTTTTTTTTTTTTTTTTTTTTTTTTTTTTTTTTTTTTTTTTTTTTTTTTTTTTTTTTTTTTTTTTTTTGAGACAGTGTCTCACTCTGTTGCCCGGGCTAGAGTGCTGTGGCATCAGCCTAGCTCACAGCAACCTCAAACTCCTGGGCTCAAGTGATCCTCCTGCCTCAGCCTCCCAGGTAGCTGGGACTACAGGCGTGTGCCACCATGCCTGGCTAATTTTTTCTGTATATTTTTAGTTGTCTGATTAATTTCTTTCTATTTTTAGTAGAGATGGAGTCTTGCTCTTGCTCAGGCTGGTTTTGAACTCCTGAGCTCAAACAATCCGCCCGCCTCGGCCTCCCAGAGTGCTAGGATTACAGGCATGAGCCACCGCGCCCAGCCGTCCAAACATTATTAAAATGAAAAGTCACTCTCGTGTTCTCCTCACTCTGTGCACTTTGCTGTTGGTGTGAGGAGGCATTTAAAGATGTTTCTGGCATTTTTTTTTTAAATTTGTAAGGTGGTGTTAACTATATGGTTATTGGCTAGAAATCCTGAGTTATCAACTGCACATATACGTAGTTTGTAAAAAGAGCAAAACAACTGAGACCAACTCTTGCTGCTCCTTGCTTGGCATTGAGGCCGTGGGGAAAGATGCCCTTTGGAGGGGCCATAGCTCAGGGCATGCGCTGTGAGCTGGACCTGTTGACACTGCAGCCAGCATCCATTTAGCTTCAGGTTGTCTTTTTTTTGTATATAGCGACATCGCATTCTGCTGCCATTCCTAGCTGTGGACAAAGCAGGGTCAGCTGGTATGAGGAGTGTTTGGTTCTTTTTTTTTTTTTTTTTCTAGTTAAGTGCAGTAGTTTTTAAACTGTTTGTTTTAAAGCAAACTGTAGAACTCTCCATTGTCAGCAAAGCGGAAAAGCCACTGCATCAATAAAAGTTCAAGAACCTTCTGTACTTAAACACATTTGCAACGTTCTGTTATTTTTTTTGTATTTAGAATGCTGACATGTTTTTGAAGTTAAATAAACAGTATTACATTTTTTTTTAAAAAAGTCTATTTTCTAAAACATATAAAGAACTCTTACAACTCAACAAAAACAAAAAATAAACAATCAATTAAAAATGAGCAAAGACTTGAATGGACATATCTCCAGAAAAGATATACAAATGGCCAATAAGTACATGAAAAAATTATCAACATCATTAGTCATTAGGAAACTGAAGCCACAAAGAGTTATGACTTCATACCCACAAGAGTAGCTATAATTAAGAAAAAACAAAAATAAACAAAAACAGAAAATAACGTGTTGATGAAAATGTAGAGAAACTCAAACTCTTGTATGTTGCAGTTGTAAATGTAAAATGATGCAACTGCTTTGGAAAACAGTCTGGCCATTCCTCAAAAAGTTAAATAAAATATAGCACTTCTGTGTGATCCAGCAACTCCACCCTTGGGTATACCCAAGGGCACTGAAAATACATATTCATACAAAAACTTAAACACAAATGTTTATAGCAGCATTATTCATAAAAGCAAAGAAGCAGAAACATCCCAAATGTTCATAACTGATGAATGGATAAATAAAATGTGGCATATCTATACAATGGAATATTAGTCATAAAATGAAATGAAGCACTTGGGAGGCCAAGGTGAGAGGATCACTTGAGGCCAGGAGCTTGAGACCACCCTGGGAAACATAATGAGACCTTGTTTCTACAAAATAAAAAAATTAGCCTCAGGAGGCTGAGGCGAGAGTATTACATGAGCCCAGGAGATTGAGGCAGCAGTGAGTTGTGATCGCGCCGCTGCACTCCAGCCTGGGTGACAGAGTGAGACCCTGTCTTTGTAAAATGAAAAAATAAAATAAAAAAAGGAAGTACTGATTTATGTTACAACATAGATGAACCTGAAAAACCTTATGCTAAGTGAAAAGAAGCCCAACACAAAAGGCCATATAGTGTAGGTACTGTTCTATAAAACATCCAGAATAGGAAAATACAGACACAGAAAGTAGACTAGTGGCTGCCAGGGCCTGGGAAGAGGGGAGAGTAGGGAGTGACTCAGTGGGGTTCGGGGGGATAAGGGGTTTCTTCTTAGGGTAGTGAAAATGTTCTAATATTAGCGGTGATGGTTGTACAACTTTGTGAATATACGAAAAACCACTTTAAATGGCTGAATTTTGTGGTGTGTGCATTACACCTCAAAAAACTTCAGTTTCTAGTTTCCTAATGATTAATGATGTTAGGCGTTTTTTTCAGGTGTAGGAAAAAGACTTGAATTAATTGATAGAGGGGCATGTGTGACTTGGGCACTGGGAGAGAAAGGATTTTTTTTTTAAATGGGATCCACTTATAGGAATAGAACAGCTTACATGGAGGGCATCTGGGCTTTGAACAAGGATCATGAATATGAGATCACTTGACACACGCCAATTCCGTTCTCAACTGTATCTCCTACCTTCTGCCTTCTATTGGCACCTTACCCTTTGCCCGTGAGCAAGTTCAAATGCCCACATCCTTAACCAACGAAACGAAATGACAAAAGCCCCTAATATTCTCCTTGATCCTTTAGTAGCATCTAACTGCCCCCTTTTCTCTTTCCTTCTGATACAAAGTTTTCTGTTCCAAATACTCATTCCCCAGCCTCCCATTTACTCCCGAATTAAATGCAGTCTGGCTTCTGGCTCCACCCTTGCAACGAAGCCACAGACAGAAGTTCAATGGAAGTGCCGTGGCCGTTTCTCAATCCTCGCTGTACTTGTTAGACTCGACCCCACTGACCAGACCATCTTTCTCTCAACTGTCTCTTCCCTTTTGCTCTCAGGGAGTGGAACCATTTATCCTGGTTTTCTTTCTACCCCTCTGCACTTGTTCTTAGCAGTGGGGGCTGGATCCTCTTTTTCTACCTCCTGAAGCGTTTATGTCCTCAGTCTACAGCCTGCTTCCTTCCAGGCATCTTCTCCCTAGTCGCTGGAGACCCCCAGATCTCTGTTGCAGTCAGATCTCTCTGCTGAGCATCAGACCCAGTTGCAAACTGCCGGCTGGACATTTCCGCCTGGGTGTCTCACAGGCAGCCGCAGCCTTCTGTGTCCAGACCTGAACTTAGCATCTTTTAGCCCTACTCCTACAAACGGCTTCTAGTCTAGAAACCACGCATCCTAGATTCTTCTTTCTTGCATCATTCCTGCCCGAAGCTCTTTTCCATCCCCCACAAGGAATGAGCACAGCCTGAGGATCGTATTCCGACTGCCTTTAATCCATCGTCAGCCTGCCATTCCCACCACTGTGCCCTCAGTTCAGGCCGTGGTTAGCTTTGGCTGGATTACTGCGGTGGCCTCCCCGTCCACGCTCTCTCTTCCCTCACCCACTTCAGTTCATTGTCCACACAACCACTGCGTATGTGTCATAGTGTTCCTCCTTCTCGGGACTCTTACCTCATTACCTACAGAACTGATACATCTTAATGCGGCCCCACCGTCCACCCCCGGTTCTCCCTGGTTTTTTCACCTTATCCTTCAGACAAGCCAAAAGTCTCATCATTCTTTCAACACGAGATGCTGTTTCTCATTTTTCTCCATTGCACGTTCTGGTTCTCCTGCTTAACATAGCCTCGTGTAACCCGGAAACTCCCATTGGCCTGTCCATACCCTGTCCAGGCTTCATCTTTTCCTGACAGTTTTCTCTGCATCATCCCCTGGGCCTTTCAATACATCGTATGTGTTTTTGTTGTTGCATTCATCACAATGCACTGCATGCAGAGGTCTTTCTCTCCTGTTGGCCTGTAACTGCCTGGGGGGCAGTTACTGTGTCTTATTCATCCCCTGGATGGCACAAAGCTGGCACTCAGTAAACATTGTTGAATATACGAATATTTGTCAGTTCTCTTTTGGTGTTTAGCAGCAAACCCCTGTGGTGGATTACAGAAGGCCCCGCATTCTTTTGTACTTGTGGTAGGCAGACTCTCAGATGACCCTCGGTGACCTACCCTCCTGGTATTCACATGTGAAATCCCCTACTCATGAGCACGGGCCAGACTAGTGATTTCCTTCTCACCAGCAGAATACAGCAAAGGAGACCACAACTTCTGTCTTGCTAACAGTTTGTCTATTGGCTCTCTGCCTTTCTGGCTTTGATGCAGTAAGCCATCATATGGAGAGACCCACATGGCAAAGAACTCTGGATGACAGGCAGCAAGGAGGTGAGGCCCTCAGTCTGATGGTTTATGGGGAACTGAGTCCTGCCAACAGCCATGCAAATGAGCGGTGAGCGTATCCTTTCCCAGTTGAGCCTCTAGATGAGACCCCAGACTTGGCTGAGACCTTGTTCGTGTGCTTGTAAGAGACCTTAAAGCAGAAGACCAGCCAAGCCCAGATTCTTGACCCACAGACACTATGAGATAATATATGTGTGCGGTTTAAGGTCATCATCTTTGTGGTCGTTTTTACCAATGATAGATAACTAATACAGTATCCTCTCATTGGTAGGTGAAATCTAATTCCTCTCACCTTGAATCTGGGTTAGTCTTAATGAGGCTTACCCAACAGAATGTGGCAGAAGTGATGTTGTGGGACTTCTGGAGTTAGATCGTAAGAAGGCTAGCAGCTTCCACTTGGACCTCTTGGAGCACTTGTTCTTGAGATGCTCCCTTTCTGAAGCTTTTACTCAGAATTTAGCTGCCATGATGAGAGCAGCATAAACCAGGGGAAAAGGCTGGGTAGATGCCCTGGTTGTCAGCACAGCCGAGTTCTCAGCCAAAAGCCAGCATCAACTGCCAGCCCTGGGAGGGAGCCATCTTGGACGTCCAGCCCAGTTGAGGCTTCAGATGACTGCAGCCCCAGCCAGCATCTCACTGCAACTGCATGAGTGACCCCAAATGAGAATCCCCCCCAGCCGAGCCCAGTCAGAAACTCCAGTGAAATGAATGTTAGCTCTTTCCTTAGTCCCTCAAGTCACTTAGACTCTATTCCCCACCCCCAGTGTGCTTTGTCTCCGTTGTTCAGATTGGGTCAATACTATTCATTGTCCTCAAGTTGACTTTTCCCATCCCTCACCGTCTCCACTCGAGCACTGAGCCTATCCACCAAGCTTTTATTTCACCTATTATATTTTTCAATTGTATTATTTCCCTTTGGTTTGTTTTTATGATTTCTATTTCTTTACTCACAATTTCTATTTTTTATTTGTTTCGAAAGAATTTGCAATTCTTTTTGGAAGCATTTTTATAATGACTTCCTTAAAATCCTTATCAGAAAATTCCAACGTCTGATTCATTTCAGTATCAATGGCTGTTGGTTATCTTTTCTCATTCATTTTGTAATTTGCCTTATTCTTAGCATGTTGACTGGTCTTTGGCTGTATCTTGGAAATTTTGGAAATTAGCTTATGGGATTCTCAATACTACTTAGTCTTATTTTTTTATTATTTTATTTTATTTTTTTAGTAGGTAGTCCTCTTGTGAGGTATAGTGCAATGGGTTGGGTGGATGTGCAGTTTCAGATTCCCACTAAGTTCTGCCAACACCACCCTGAAAAAAGTGGGGCACTGAGTCATACTGCCTCATTTTAGTAATGGGATGGAAGTTCAACTTTCCCTTCAGTCCCACTGACCCATTTCTAGTGGCAGTAGGGCACTGTCTAGTACTGCCTAATTGCCTCCCCACGTGGGTATAAGATCAGCTCTCAGCTCTCTGTAAGGCCTCACCAAGACCAGGGGATGGGGGTGAGTAGAAAGCAAAGTTCCAATTAGCCCCCACTCTAAACATATACTGGTCAATTACTTATTCTATTTAAGTATTATTTTAATTGACGTAATGCCTTAGCTAATACATGAATATATTCTCCTTATAAAAGATCCAAACAATGTAGAAATAGAGAGAAAATGTTTAAAAATCTTTCACTGTTCATATACCCACCCACTGCCTAGATTTTGTTCTGTACATATGTAATATACATAATTGTAGTTATACATGGGATTATTCTATACATGTTGTGTCCCAACTTGTTCTTTTCATGTAACAATATATCTCACTTGTTTTCATGTTAGTAAACATAGGGCTACCTCTTTCCTATTTGCATTTTCTATTATTAAGTGTTAAATTTTATTTTTTGATTTTGTATAATGAAAATTTTCAAGGATTTTGATGGAGCTAGGCAATGATCACCAATGGTTCTGAACATCACAAAAGAGAAGCCATCAGACATGTGCTTCCTGATAGAAAGTCACATCCCCAACTGTGACAAAAAACCAAACTTTAATTTATCAAGTTTATAGATTATTATCAATTTATTATAGGGGAAAGAGGATCATGTTAAACAACTCTATGGGAATGGAATCAGCAAAATCCAGACCATGGGAACCACTATGGGACAACCGACATGGTTTTTCAACAAAAATTGAAAGAAAAAGAAAAGGAGACGAGAGAGAACCTATAAATTAAAGAACTTTGAAAGGCATATTGCAATATACTAATTTACTTTTTGTTTGTTTTTTTTTTATTCCAATAGATTTAAGAGGTACGAGTGGTTTTTTGTTACATGGACGAATTGTATAATGGCGAAGTCAGGGCATTTGGAGTCCCCTTCACTAGAATAGTGTACATTATACCCGATAGGTAGTTTCTGGTTTCTGGTAGTTTCTGACTCCCTTCTGCCTTCCCCCTTTCCAAGTCTCCAAAGTCCATTATACCACTATGTATGACCACGTGTAGCCATTGCTTAGCTCCCACTTATGAGTGAGTACATGTGGTATTTGTTTTTCCATTCCTGAGATACTTCACTTAGGACGATGGCCTCCAGTTACTAATTTTACTTTGATCCTAATTTAGACAAACCATAAAAATCAAAACAAAATATTTATAAAGTAATTAGAGGAATTTAAATACTACTTGTTTGTTGATGCTAAGGAATTATTGTTGAATGATTTTAGACATGATATGATATTTTGATTATGTTAAAAAAAGTCCTTATTTTTTTGAGATTCATACTAAGATATTTATGGATGGCATGATAGAGGTGTAGGATTTGTTTTATATAATCTGAGGGTGGGGAAGTGGGAGGTAATACGGAGGAAACAACATTTACCACCAATTAATTATTGTTGAACCCAGGTAATGGGTAAAAGAGAATTCACTTAACATTGATTTTACCCTTTTGTGTGTTTGGAATTTTCTTTAATAAAAGATTTCAAATAACTTTTTTTCAAGTACAGATAAAATAACGTTGAAGTAAGCCTGCATTTACCCGTTATCTAGATTTAGGATTAGTAACGATTACTCAATTTGATTCATCTATTTTTTTCTTGCAATATTTATTTATTTATTTTAGAGACAGGGTCTTGCTCTGTCATCCTGGAGTGCAGTGGCTCTATCACAGCTCACTGCAGCCTTGAACTCCTGGACTCAAGTGATCCTCTGCCTCAGCCCCCTGAGTAGCTGGAACTATAGGTGTGTGCCAACATACCTGGCTAATATTTTAATTTTTTTTTTTTGTAGAGATGAGGGCATGATATATTGCCTAGGCTGGTCTTGAACTCCTGACCTCAAGTGATCCTCCCCACCTCAGCCTCCCAAAATGCTGGGATTACAGGTGTGAGCCATTATGCCAGGCCTCCTACAATATTTAAAAATAGACATTTAGTATTTAAAAATCAGACATTTTTAGGGACTAGGATACTTCTTAACATGATAACCATTTATTATTTAGGTATTTCTGTAGGCATCTCTAAAATATAATGACATAGTTTTGCATAATCCCCGTTATTGTACCTAACAAAGCTAATGATAACTCTTTAATACTGGTTCATATTTTGAATTCTCTGTTTCTTTTCCCAAATATCTTTTTATAATTGATTCATCTAAATCATTATCCAAACAAGACCCATAGATTGCCTTTGGTTGTTATTTTTTTTTTTTATGTTTCTTCTCATTTAAAACAGTAACTTCCCCCTTTTTATCCATGCCATCGACTTGTTGAAATACTAGATGAGTTTTTCTGTAAAAAATTCCACATTGCAGGCTTTCAGATGGTTTCATTTCCTGTAATCTGGAAGTCAGAGCTAAATGCTTGATTAGATTCAGTTTTAATATCTTTGGGAAAATTACTTCATAAATGGTCTTATTAAGTGCTGTTTGTAATAGTAAAAAATTTGGGAGAAGGAAAATCTATTTAGTAAAGGAGACTTATTTAAGTAAATTATCACATATCCATACAGGGTACAACCAGTTAGGAAGATACTAAAAACATTTAGCAGAGGAAGGTTTAAATTAAAATTTAGGAATATGAAACATGATCATGGTGCAGTTCGTGAACAAATCAGATTACAAAGCATACACACATAGTATGTGTGATCATAACTGGCAGGACCTACATCACAACCATATTGATTAGTGGTGGGATAATAACCTATTTGCCCGTTTTTCCTTTGTAGGAAATAAAGAAAAGAGAGATAAATAATAATCATGCATTTTTTTGTAACAATACTAATATCAAACCGATGGAATTTATCTTCACAAAGCATCCCCCAGAAATAAAATGGTATAAAGATGGTGTAAACTTCTGTGGCCTGCAGGTTTCTCCAGTCCCCCAGACCACCGTTTACTGAAGGAAGGCGTGGAGAAGCAAAGCCAGTGATCACTGGCCTCAGGGCTCTCTTCCGTGAGGAGCCCAGAAGCCTGGGGAAGGGGGAAGACAAGACAAATGAGAAAGAAAATGGAAATGTATGGTAGGTTAATGATAGAGCTGCTAGCTACCTCTTTTCAACCCAGAGAAGCAGAGAGTCCTTGGCACACAAATGTCGCACCCATGACTGAAACACACTGGGCTGTCACCCTAGACACAGTCCCGACTGTCATGTGGTCACCCCTCCCCTACGTCCATGGTAAGGGGCACCAGAGGCCAGCCAGGCTGCAGCTGTGCAAGGAGGACCTGACTTTAGCTCCTTGTCATTTCTCCATAGGGTTCCTTCTTGCGCAGCCACCCCGTCTTTGCCACTTCTTATTTCCAGAGGACTTCCTCCTCCTGGATCCCTGCCACCCCCTCACTGATTCTTGCTGTATAGTTATAAGCAGGGAGCTTCTCTTGGAGGGAAGGTAGGGTGACCACCAGGTGTTCAGGCTCCATCAGATTGCAGGGTCTGGCTCTACCACTTATCAGCACGCATCTTCAGGCGAGTAATTAACAGCTTTCAGGCCCCGTTTCTCCAAAGTGTCATTGGAAACACAAAATGTAAACTTGAAGATTTTCCAACTACTTAACATCTGATGGCTGTTTTGCCAAGTTTCCAATGGTAGGATTTTGTGTTGAAGCTGGGGAAGTTTTTCCCCCCCTCTGTTTTCTAAGTATTTAGCAGAGAACAGTATAAAAATAATTTAGAGGATATGTAGTTTCTGCTGAACTGTTATGTAAAATTTAACAGAACTAAAAGAAATCATAGGAACAGATAACAATTATTCCTTTTTCTCCACTCCTCTTTTTATCAAAGGAAAATTGTCATTAGCTGAATATATTCTAAGGTTGTTTCTTTGTACTTTGTTTTGTTTTAAAACCAATGTACTCAAGAAAAATTTCTTATATTTTTGTAGAGCTTCATATTTTACAATATATTTTTACATGCTTTGTTTGACAGTGTTTTTTTCTTTAAGTTTTCTGTATGCTGTTAAAAATAGTTATATTGGGTTATGATTCACATACAATGAAATTCACCCATTTTAAGCATACATCAGATTGGCAAATGCATACAATGGTGTAACCACCACCATACTCAAGATATAGAATATTTCCATCACTCCGACAAGTTCCTATGTGCCTCTTTGCAAGCAAACCCTTTCCCCCTCCCCACCAGGCTCAGGAAACCACTGATCTGCTTTCTGTCATTATAGTGTTGCCTTTTAAAACAATTTCATATAAATGGGACAGAATAGTCTAGTATGCATTCTTTCATGTCTGCATTTTTCATATGGTATAATGGTTTTGAGATCCATCACTGTTGTTGCGTATGTCAGTAGCTTGTTTTCATTTATTGCTTAGTAGCATGTTGTTGTATGAGCATTTGGGTTGTTTACAGTTTGGGGTAGTAGCATAACACTGCTATGAACACTCACATACAAGTCTTTGTATGAGCATATTTTCATTTCTCTTGGGTAAATACCGAAGAGTGGAATTGCTGGGCCTCATGGCAAGTATGTGTTTAACTTATTGCTAAACTCTTAGAGGGTGGGAGCTTTGACTCATCACAAAAACTCTGTGCCAAAGAAAGGCAGGTATTCCTATTTTTATAAATAAGGAAACTGAGGCACAAGAAAAATTTGGTGATTCACTCAGACTTTTCTACTATTACACTTTGAACATTCTAAGACTAGGACCTAGGTCTCTAGTGCTCATTGGACCTTCGATTTGTTTTATATTTTTTCTTCTTTTAAAATTTTTGCTTTGATATGACAATATAAGTTGCTATACAAAATTGGAAAATATAGCTATATACAAGAAAAAGAAGCCAAAAATCACCTGTTTCATTGGTCCAGAAAGGGCCATTGTTAACAATTTGTTTTTATAACATTTTAGGCTTGTGTCTGTGTATATATGTCTTCTTACAAAAGTCGGTTAATGCTGTACATAATCTTTTGTGCCTTGATTGCCACACTCAGTTATAAAGATTGTTTTCCTTACTTTTATCCCAGAGATGTTTTCATGTCAATAAATATGCACCTACAACATCCTTTTAAATGGTTGCCGAATCTTCATTTGATGACTCAACATGAATCTTTCATATTGATGGCACATGACACAGATTACTTTCAATTTTATGACATTAATGCTAGTCTTGTATTCATTTTTAAGAAGTTTTTTCATATGTCCACCTACTTATAAGCCATACTTTTGCATTTTGATGTGATGATTTGATTTTTCAGATCTACTGTTCTTCAAAAGTATAACTTTGTTTTCTTTCCTAGGTACCTCAGGGATGTTGGTTAGGGAAATTGGACTTGGGTGGGTAGATAGAGAAATAGAATTCATCTAGGTGAAGAAATATGTCTGTTACGTAAGACACTCAGGTGATGGGTTTTGCATTTTGTCTCATATGTATTTTTACTTGAATATGGAAAAAAAAAGTCTCTTACCGCACAAAAGAGGAACCCTGAGTAAAAATTTTGTAGTGAAGGGTCTGAAAGGACAAGCTTCCTTTAGCAATGCAACTCCAGAAGTTTCACTTCTCCCTCCTCCTCTTCTCTTCCCAAATGAAAAAGCACTTAACAAACACGGACCCAGTTGAAAAGAGCTTCGATATTGGGGGCGGTGGGGGTGGGTAGAGCTGACAACAGGGAAAGAGCCAGTTCAGTAACCAACCCAAATGACAGTGGGGAAAATAATTCCTTTCCAAAGCGTCCGTTCCCACATTGTCTCTGTGCATTTATAGAGGCTAAATTTATTCCCCCTGAGTTGTCTTAAATAACTCAAGTTCTCAAAGGCTTTTTGCTGGAAACAATGATGAAAAACTCAATAGTGGAAATTAATTCACACAAAATTATTTTTCCACTCCCACTTCTTCATTTTCTAAAAAGAACATCATCAGAGACTCGAGGCAGAAGGAAGCTTAGATATCATTGAGCACAGACTCTTCATTGTATAGATAAGGAAGTAGGTGGGGGATACATTGTTTAGATTTTGTTCTGATCTTTTTGCAGTAAAGGCTTAGTTCTCCCATTCTTGGTTTATGTAACCATTTTTTAAAAGGGTCGTGTCCCTAGTAACTCCTTGATTCAGGCATGTGCCACCACGCCTGGCTAACTTTTAAATTTTTTTATAGAGACAGGGATTCACTAGGTTGCTGAGGCTGGTCTCCAATTCCTGGCCTCAAGCAATCCTCCTGCCTGAGACTCCCGAAGTGCTAAGATTACAGGTGTGAGCCACCATGCCCAGCCCTTAACTGGGTTTTCTAATGGGAAAGTATTTTTTCTCTTCTGGGGATGAGGTTAGAGACCCGCAGGTCTATTTCAACTAGGGAAGTGAACTGTTCAGCTTCCTTTACTTAATCCATTACATTTTTCTGAATCTTTAACCTTTCTTATTTCGCTGCTTCTCATTTTAGAGGAAAAAATAGTTTTGTTTCTATGCAAAGGCAAACTGTTCATCTTTGTTCTTTTTTCCCTTTTGTTTCCTAAAAATTTTTTTTGGAAAAGCAATTTGTGCTGATTAAATATGAAGCAGAAAGTAGATAAGAAGTCAACAGCATTTCTCTATCTCAGCAGTAATTTTCTAGAAAATATAAAAGCGAGGTATAAGTCATGCTGGCAATACAAACAATAAAGTGTGCAGTAATTAACCTAATCAAGAATGCACAGAACCTTTATGGCAAAAAACTTCAGACTCTATTGAGGATCACAAGAAAACCTGAATGTGCCAAGGTTTTGGACAAAATGACTTAACATTTGTAAAGCTGTCAATTCTTGAGTCAATCAGGTCATTCAGGGCAGTTCCAATGAGAAGATCTAACAGGATCTTTTTAGGCACTTGACAACTCAGCTGACTCTAGAATTCTCATAGAAGTATAAAGATAAAATAGCTAAAAAAATTGTTTAAAAAAAACAATGCAGTGGGAAGGGTTGGACTCATCCTTTATTAATATTAAACTTGTTCCCATATAGTCTAGTGGTTAGGAAGAAAGTAAATTTTAAAAAAAAGCTTGTTACAAAGCCATCATAATAAATAATGTAATCCTAACACAACAACAAAAAAGTTAATGCCACAGAATAAATAATAGCTTAGAACACACACACATTCACATACCTTTATCTACTCATCTAATATCCTACATAGCATATGATTGAGATGTCATCACATATCAATGAAGAAAGGATGGAATTTTACCAGAAGGCAGTGGGAAAACTTGATTATAATATAGGAAAAAGTGAAGTTTAGTCAAAAAACAATAGATGTTAGTGTGGATGCGGTGAAAAGGGAATGTTTGTACACTGTTGGTGGAAATGTAAATTAGTACAACCTCTAAGGAAAACAGTATACAGATTTCTCAGAGAACTAAAAGTAGATCTACCATTCAGACAAGATCGGGCACGTTCAGGGTGTTATGGCCATAGACTAAAAGCAGATCTACCATTCAGTCCAGCAGTCCCACACTGGTTATCTACCCAAAGGAAAAGAAATCATTATATCAAAAAGACACCTGCAATCACATGCTTATCAGAGCACAATTCACAATTTCAAAGATATGGAATCAACCTAAGTGCCCATCGACTGAGTAATGGATAAAGAAAATGTGGTATACACACACCATGGAATAGTACTCAGTCATAAAAAAGGATGTAATAATGTTTTTTGCAGTAACTTGGATGGAACCTGAGGCCATTACCCTAAGTGAAGTATCTCAGGTATGGAAAACCAAATACCTCACATTCTTACTTATAAGTGGGAGCTAAGCTATGGATACACAGGGGCACACAGAGTGGAACAATGGACTTTGGAGATTCAGAAGGGGAGAGGTTGGAGGGTGAAGGAAGAAAAGGTCCTTATTGGGTGCAATGTACACTATTAGTGTGATGGGTACACTAAAACCCCAGATATCACTACTATCCAAATCATGTAACCAAAAACCACTTCTACCCCTAGATCTATCAAAATGGGAAAAAATGTGAGAAGTCAATTCACTGAAGGGGAAAAATAAACAACAAGTATGTGAAGAGATCGTTCAACTCACCAGTAATCAAAGAAATCCAAAGAGAACAACAATGAAGTAGCACATTACGTCCATCAGCTTGGCAAGAATTATCAAACAATCCTATCAAAAAGTGGGCCAAGGACATGAACAGAAACTTTTCAAAGGAAGACAGAATAATGGCCCAAAAACATATGAAAAAATGCTCAACATCTCTAATCATCAGGGAAATGCAAATCAAAACCACAATGAGATATCACTTATCTCCAGTGAGACTGGCCTTTATCAAAAAGTCCCAAAACAATAAATGT
>RJWJ010029047.1:0-20956 GCA_004363605.1 Indri indri | reverse complement strand
GGTTTGGGTCTTTGTGTGTTTTGGGGGAAGCAAGCTCAGCTTCCAGGTTTCTGCAAGGGTTCCCCTGCCTCTCCTCCGGCTCAGCCCCAGCCTCCCTCCCCAGACCCCGCATATGCTTTCTTGCTAAATGGCTCTTAGCACGTTATCTCCTCCAGGGATACATCTGCTGGGTGTCTCCATCCCCCGACTCCGCTTTCATCTCTTCCTATCTCAACACATTGCTTCCTCCCGTCCTGGTGCCAGGGTGGAAGGAGGCCGCCCCGCGCCCGCGCTCTGGGATTGGCAGCCGGCGGATGATTGGCAGCGGGCATCCGTGTCAGAGCCTTGGCGCGCTGCGGAGTGGGAGCCCCGTGCTAATGAATGCCATCTACACCTACCAGATGTGCCACTGGGTGACATGCCAGATCTTTTCCATAATGCCATTCTGCCGGACACGAGACGGCTGGGGGAGGGGTGTCTTTTGATTCCTTGGGGTGGGACTGGGACTGGAAATTTACTTTATTTTTTTTATTCACACCACATGGGGCTAAAACCCAGGCTGAGGGCGCCTTTCTCAGAGACGGCCCTGCAGCTGGGCAGTTGGAAGTCCCAGGGCATCTCCCCGGCCCTTCCCTGCGTTCGCTCTCTGCCCCATCCAGATTGGGGGAAGGAAATTGTTTTCCAAGTGAAAGAAGTAAAAGCACTCAGGGGGCCTGAAATGAAAGGAGGGCCGGGCTGGGGAGAAGGAATCCACCCTCTCCCCTCCGTACCCTCGTCTTCCCCACGCTGACCGGGCTGGGCGAGCTCCCCGCGCCCCGTCCCTGTGGCAGCCTCTCCCGTCCCTTCCTCTCCCACCGTCCGCAGGAAACCGGAGATTACGTGTCCCCGAGGGTGACGCGTGTCAGTGCCTGTCCTGCTTTCTGGCCGAGGTGGCGGTGTGAGGGCGGAGGCGTCCCAGATCCAGGCCGTTTGGAGAGGAATGTTTCCTGGAGTGGGATGGGGACGAGGTGGGAGGAAAGGGAAATGAGAAAACCACTTCTGATGGACAGGGCTGCGCGCGTGGGGGCGTTCGCGCTCCTCGGAGCCCGGCTCCCCACCCCCCAGGGGGAGACCGGCGGGGGCGGGGGCGGTGCCCGGTCCGTCCAAGCGCTCGCACGTGCGTTGCGCAAGGGGGGCGATGGCCAGACTGGTCCCCTGCTCCTCCCGGACACCTGCCGGGCGGGGCTGCCCCGGAATCTGCAGGATGGGGACGGACAGGCCTGTGCTCCTCCCCCCCAGGGGCCGTCCCCCCTCCCAGGACACACGTGCGAGCGCTCGGACCCACCAGGCCGCGCTTCCCCGCGCAGACCCCTGCCCTCGCGCCCGGGCCGAGCGCCAGGCCCTTCCCTGCGCCCCGCCCCCGCCAGGCTCCAGATGGCGGCTCCTCGCGCGCCGCTCGCCGACCCCAGGCGCCGCCCGGCAGCAGCCGGCGCTCGCTCCCTCCCTCCCAGCTGCTGCGGCGGAGCCTGGGCCGGCGGCCCGGCGGGCGGCTCCTCCCCGGGCTCGGGCCCGGCTGGGGCGGGAGCGGCGGCGCGGGGCAGCCCAGGGCGCACGGAGCCGCGTCCTCACGGGAGGAGCCCGCAGCCCCAGGGAAGGAAGCCGCGGGGTAAGCGCAGGGAGGGAGCGGGGAGCCCGGCCTCTCCCGGACCCTCCTCCCTGCCCCTCGTCCTGGGCGCGGGGGCGGCGCCAGTCGCGCGACCAGAGCGCCCGCGGGACACCCGGGAGGGGCGCGCAGAGCCGGGCAGGGGGCGGGTTCTGCCCGAGCGCCCCGCCCCGGGACGGGACGGGCTGCCCACCAGCTGCGACCACCTCCTCCCCGGTTTCCCTCTTCTCCTCGCACTCAGCGCGCGCGCGCTATTTGCTTCTCCCCCGCCCCTTGCACCCCCCTTTCCCGCCGCGCGTTCCCAGCCCGCTCGGGCGGGTTTCGGGGCGCGCTGGGAAGCGGGTGGAGGGATGCGCTTCACGCCCAGCCGCGGCTCCTCTCCGCAGGTGCCCCTCTGGGCGCCCCCGAAGGCAGCCCTGAGCACCGCAGCGCTCGGGGGTGGAACCCGTTCTTTCCGGGGACGGGGGACGGCGCCTGTTTGACTCGCGATGAGAGGAGCGTTTAGGAGCAGTGCTTCCCCGGCACGTGCAGCTCAGGAACCCCCTTGCAGGACGGATGCGTGACGTTCAGCGGCTTGGTACTGAGCCCCTTTCTCTCTGAAAAGTCAGGTCACTGGAGAGCATCTTCCCTTTACACACGCGCTCCCCACGACACCTAAGTCAGCCTCTCCGGACAGTGCTCGCTGTTTTCCTGCAAAGCGGTTGCACCGGCGGTGATTGGCATCTGCGCGCCCACCCGACGTCCGCTCTAATCCCCCAGGGTCCCGGCGCGTGCCCGCCGCGCCCTCAGACCGCCGCTGGCCCCGCGTCGCGGCCGTCGGGCTTTCGACCCCGAGAGCACGCCCCGTAAGCTCCCGGCACAAATCCGCTCGGAAACATTAATCACGGCGCCCGGCGAATGCACAATGCGCGCCCGTGTCGAGTCTGTCTTTTAATCCCGAACGTAATTCTGGAAAGCAGCATCAGACAAGGGCTTTATTAATCCCTTCCACGAGCACATGAGATCTCTGACCTACTAGACTTATCTTCCTGCAGTTTCACCAAGAGTTAGCCTCGCCAGAGGAACGTGCAAGGGCAGAGGGGAAACAGTGGCAGCCCCCCGAAACGTGAGCGCAATCATGGGTGCAATTCCGCCCAAAGGCGCTGCTGATGCGGAGTAGACTCTCTGGCTGGGAGTTCCAAAGTTCGACGGGGGCGCTGGTGGGGTGGGTGGGTGGGGTTGGAGGGAGGGGTAGCTGGGCCCAGGCACCGAGCGAGGTTGGGAGCCGGAGTGGGAACCCACTTGTGTCTTCCAAAGACTTCGGACCCGCGTGACCTAATTTGGGGGCTGTCCCCGTGGGAGGGCGCTAGGTGGAGGGGTCCACCTGCAAGCCGGAGGAGTCAGTCTGACCCCCTGGGGCCTGTTCCTCGCGCTTGAGATTTCATTATCATGTCGTCCAATTAATCATAGTTCCCTTCTCCCATTTTATTCCGAACCGTCTTGCGGTGCCCTCATAATCGTAATTTGCGCCATTGCCTTTTATCGTTGATTAATTAGGAAGCCGAAAAGGATAATGGAGGGTCGGGCCAATAAATTAGCTTTAGGAACAGACGGACGGACGTCCGGGGCTGCCGCGTGGGTGGGGGCCGCGCAGGAAGGGGTTAAGGCAGAGGCGAGCGCGGGGCTGGTGGGTGCGGAGATCCGCCGGGCACCTGCAGAGACTTCTCACCTGGCGCACCAGGTGGAGAGATCCATGCAGGTTAGCTTTTCCTGCCGGAGGGAAGAAGAGGAGGGAAGGAAGGAATGGGGCAAGGTGAAGGTTGGACGCCTGTCTCCTTCAGAGGCCTCCCCACTGGCGGGTACGTGGATTTAAGGTCTGGGCCTTATTAGGATGCGGTCCATTTTCTCCAGACCTGAAAAGTTAGATTGACTTTTGCACCCTTCCCTTCGTCCTCTCTCCACTAGCCTACTGATCTTACAGAGGCAGGGAGGGAGAGAGAGAGACTGATTCTGTTGAGGTCAAATCAGCACCTCCCAGGCCAAAGAGGAAAGTTCCCGGTGCAGAGCCGCTGGGCGGGATGAGTTTCTCCCTTCTCCTCCCGAGAAATCCACCAGGCCTGCGGACCGCTGGAGGAGATCACTTTGCAGCTCTTCACAGCTTCGCCTCGGCCTCTTTAGCTTGCAATTGAAAACCAATTAAAGGTTTCTATAAATCTGTTAGCGCCCCTTTTATCCCGGGACCCCTGATGCATGCGATATTGCCCTTTAGATGCCTCTTCTGTGTTTTGTTTTACAATTGTTGTATCAATATAATGCGGCCTTTCTTCTCCTGTCTCTATAGATACAGATACACAAGGAAAACCAAAGCTATTCAGGCTCCTCGTTTGTCCAGCAGCCGAACAGTGCTGCCGTTTCCCTGCTCCAGGAGCAGCAGTTATGGTAGAAGCAGATGGCTACTGATTGGGGGAGCTTTGTGGCTCTGATGCTGAATACTTTATGGAAAAGGACTTTATCATGCTTCGTTGGGCAGAGGAACAAGGGGGTGAGATTTATGGCCAGGAAAAATAAATCTTTTTCCAAGTTGTGGCTCCTTCTCACCAGTGTCTCCTTGGCCCCAGGGGGATTGAACACTGAGGAACTGGTTTTATTTTATTCTCCTTTCTGCTAACAGCACTTTTGAGCCAGGATCTGCAGGGAGAGTGGAGTAAGAGATAGACGTTTTTGAAATACCCTAGGTTGTTGCTGCCGCATCAGCATTCTCCACCCTCAGGAAGAAAGCCGAAGGCTGTGGTCTTCAATGCTGTTCCGGGCCATTTTTCCCTGGATGTCCTGTCTGTTGCTGGGTGAAACATTATCATCCATTATCTTATTATCTGTAAAGAACACAAAAAGGATGTTTTGTGCTCCCACTGGAAAATCAGAGGAGGATGCTGGTGTCAAAGGCAAAGGGAACTGATGGGGTATTTGGTGACACAGGTATGCTTCCCTACTCTGAAAGGGTCTGAGCTGTGCAGATGATTAAGGGGTGTCTGTGAATATAAGGTTTTGGACTTAAAATTGAATTTTCAAGTGTTGAGGAACATGCAGACTCCAGCCCTCTACTGGAGGCCTAATTCACCCCAAGACAGGTCCATATCTTTTTTCTTCCCTTCACCTGGGTTTAACTTCCCTGACTTCTCTTGAGTCAGGTATACAGAGTCCGCTGCTGGGAGGGGGACACTCTCCTGCTCAGCCAGCCCTCAGAAACTGTCCCCCGGGAACAGCAACGCCCTCCCCTGAGATCATCCCCTCCCAAGGGCCATAACATAAAGTCCCACAGGGATGCTCCCGAGATATCGAGATATCGAGGCCCACATCCTGCTGGCAGCCTGGCGCGAAGAGATGGCAGCCGCTCCCAACTCTGGGTCCTTAGTCCCACTTCAGACGGGCTCCTTGTCACCCTGATTTTTTGAAATGCCATTATTCTATTCAAGAAACATTTGTTGAGCACCTTCCTTGTTCCAAGTCCCTTTTCCCTGCTTTTCCAATTCCTCTACTTTGTCCCTAGAAACTGAAAAGGAAAGGCCAGGAGGACAGGCATTCAGCGTCCGGAAGTACCACCTGAATTTCTGCCACAAGCAACGTCCCCCAACTGTCCAAGCACTGCCACCACCACCCCCAACTCTGACGTGCATCTTTGCATCTTGTTTCTCTCTAAGGGGGAAAAAAGTTGCAATAGGAGAGCTAAGCTTTAAAAATTATATTTATCCAGCATTTCAGAGTGGCAGGTACTGAGATGCTTTAAATAATTACTAACTTTTGGGTGCTTCCTGTGTGCTAGGCCGGATGCTCTAGCATTCCTGCTTCTCAGGAAACACAAGCACAAAGATGCTAACCAGCCCAAGCAAGAGGCCTAGCTGGGATCTCAACTCGGGCTTGCTCTGGCAATATTCACAGCCACTGTATGAAATAGTGTTGTTTTTACTGTTTTACAGATGAAAAACCTAAGTTCAGAGAGGTTAAGTGATTTGCTCAGATACACAGCTAGCAGACTGCAGACCCAGGGTTCCAACCTAAGTGTTTAGGATCCCACATTTCGAGCTCATCACCGCTGCCCCTTGGATGCTTCAGAAGGAAGAGCAACTGGAAGCCCACAAGTGACCGCTGTCCCTGGGTCCCCAGACTGGGCGGGAGGTTTTGCAGAGCGGGAGATGCGGGCGGGGTTGGGGGGGGGCGACAGTAACGTGCTTGCTCAAGGCTGCGCCTGCGCGCAAGCAGCGTGGTCGGGAGGAGGCTCCCCACGCTGTGCAGGGGAGGGCGCGGCGGCGGCCACCTGCTCTGCCCTGAGGGGGGGCCCCCACCCTGCTTCTGAGCCTCTCTGCAGCCCTTTGTGGGAGAGAGCTGGTCGGCCCCCCCTCTTGGAGACCCTGGGGCCCCCAGGTTTCTCAGCCCCCTCCCAGACCTTGGCTTTGGCCAAGTCACTTGAGTTAACCAGAGACGTGTTCACATTCTTCTTACCCCCACGGAGTCACCCTGCATCAGCCCTTGTCGCCCAGACTGTCCCGCGTTTCTTCTACTGGCACCGTCACCCTGACCCGGGGCTCCTCCACCAGGCCTGGAGAAAGGACCCCAGGCTGGGCGTTGGGGGAGAAAGTCCCGTCTCAATCTGCCGGGCCAGGCCTTCAGGGCAAACTGCTCTCCCCTTAGACGGGGCGGGGACGGTGTCGCTGCCCTTCCTTCCGCTCTCCCTAAAACGCTGAGAAATCCGCAGCCTCGCTGGGTCACTTGGCGGCCCTGAAACGAGCATGTACTGTGTGCCAGGCACTGCTCTGCGCCTTGCTAAGTAGCCACTCAGTTATGACTTTTTGAAAATGGTCCATTTACTGCCCTCTGTTCTCAGATGTAAGCTTGACGCACAGACGGGTCAAATGACACACTCGGGAGTCCGGGATTTGAACCCAGGCAGGCTAGTTCCTCGCGGTGTTGTGGGCTGGCCCGAGCCGGAGTCGTTGGTGCTTCCTCTTGGGTCAGTTCTCAGACTCACGGCTGAGAGGACCGTTGGTGGATGAAGGCACCGAGGCCGCTCCCGCGTGCCCAGGACTGAACTGGAACCGGCCCGGCTCTTGGAAACGATCCCTCACCGTCTGCTCAGCCCCGGGCTTTCCCGAGCGCGCTGCCCTCGTTCCCTTGCACAGTCTTCATGGCGGTCCGGGAGGCAGCTCTTGCCGGCGTTAGCGCCGCGGGAGGAAACCGAGGCCGAGCTGGGTCCCCAGCGGCCCAGCTAGCGAGAGCTAGTGAGAGGCGGCAACGCAGGCTCGCGCCCCAGAGAGGAGGTCGGGCGACCAGCCCGGGGAGGCCGTGCGCGGGGGCAGGGAGGAGAGGGCGGTGATGAAAGCGGTGCTGGTGACCCTGCAGCCTGCGTCCAGGGCTCTACCTACCATCGCCTCCCAGGAATCGGTGACAATACTTGCCTCCCGCTAAGCGCTAGACCAAGGGAACCATAATGGGCCCTTGGGAACCGCACTCGGTCCCTGCATTGCCCCTGGCGCGTGGAGCATCCCGAGCACACTCCGTGGCCCCGCACGGACTCCACGTGCAGGTCTGTGCAGCCGCTTCTCCACGGGCGACACCTGACACCCCCACCCCCATCCCCGCAGGTGGTGGCTTGTCCTGCTCTGCCAGGTCGGGTCGAGTCCACGCCCAGCTCAGGGCGCTGCGCTCTTAGGGAGTCCGCTCCAACACCTGGGGGCGGGCGGGGTCTGCGGGGCAGAGCCCTCCTGGGGTCTCTCCCGGAGGGACCTGGTTTGCCCACCTGGAAGCCCATCCTTTGGCCTTCTCTGTGCTCTCAGCTCTGCTAGGTGCCTCTCACTGAGACGGGAGCACCGGAGAATCCAGACATCAGGCACTTCCCCGCCTTGCCTTGCAGCCCAAACTTTGGGCTCAAAGTCAGCCTTGGGGATAAAGCGGCTAATTCAGCCCCCCCAGGTACGAAATGGAAGCTGTGGGGCTCTCGGTGCCTTGGCTGTCTCCAGGGCATTTTTGCAAGTACAGCCGAACATAAACTCCTAGGGCCTCAGGTGCACTGATTCTAGAACGCAAGTAATGCCATGGGGCAGCGATGACACACACGCGAGGTAGTAAACAGTAAAATTATCCCCGGGAAAGGTATTCTTTGTAACTCCATTCAATTTTCTTCCTCATGGACAATTGCTCTGCCCGACTTCACACAAGCTATTTTCTCAAAACCATCTTACGTGAAAATACGCAACAAGGAGTACTGGTTACTCTATGGACACTCATCCAAGGAAAATGACAATCCTAAAACTTGTTATTTAAAAAAAAAAAATTGCTACCTTTGACAACATTCACCCCCGTCTTAAACACACACCCACAGGACCAGGTCTGAACAGGTATAAAGTTGTTCAGACCTAAATTAAATTCCAGGCCCAGGGAATCTCAACATCCAGGTCAATATGTTTATCCTCAGGAATTTGTGAGTGACTTATTTGGCAAGTCTGGGTATTACTCCTTTTGAAAATGTGAGTGTACCTTAAAACTTTAAAGGAGATTGTGAATGACAGCTTGGTTATTATATTACATTACCAGAGACTATCAAATCTGTCTGGGAAGCAGCTTTTTATTCAGCAAGTTCAAGAGAACAAAAACAGGTTTCGATACTCCACTCTTATTTCCTCCGCTTCAAAATGTATGTCTAGTATTTTCCATAATGGTCATGATGTTACTATTACTTGTGATGAGTTGGTCTTTGAATTCTTAAGAGACAGCTTCTCCAAGTATTAGCATTGAGGAAAGGCTTACATTGTTCATTTTTAAGCATTTCTGAAAACCTGTTGAAAGCTAAAGGCTTTCCATAGAATGTTTGGGGAGACATGCCCCCATTTATGTTGAGTTAATACTACTGGATTAAATTATGAAGCACCTGTGATTCATTTGAATGGAACCATGAAAGATGGCTTTCTCTCCAACAGTTCAACTGCCAATGAGCAGGGTAACAGTCTGGAAGCATAGTTTGTGAAGAAATTAAACTATATTTCCAAGGCTCTGACAAAGCAATGTGCATCATTCCTGTTGTGGTTACTAATATGTACTCCTCAGTTCCTCTCTCTTGCTCTTTCTTGCTCTCTGCACTCTCTTTCCCTCAGAGGAAATTAGATGTCTCTCTGCTCAGGCTTCAAGACAGCACACCATGGGCAAGTTCCAAGCTACAAATGAGCACCCTCTGCCCAGAGTCCTTTCCCAGGAGAGCCAAGCTTTCTGCTGCTCCCCCAGCAGCCCGATTCTCGAAGTCTAAGTCCACACCTCAGATGCTGGCTGAGACCAGACCCAGGGTGCCCGCCCAGCATGGACATGCTGTGTGTCAATCAATGCCTCTTTTTAACTCAGGAATTATACACAACCTAAAACAGAGAGCACACGTGGTAGAACTCAGGTACTGAATCTTGGGTAAAGGTCCCTTCTCCTGCCTATGTGAAGAACTTTGATGTAGAGCCTCTCAATTTGGTGACATCCTCAAGACCTACAATCTTCTCAAAACCTCATTTGAGCCTGCTGGGCACCTCTTTGAGACTGCTGGGCAGCCCCTGGTCCCCAGTCTGCCTGCAAAGCCTGACACAGGAGGTAAGGAGGCTCAGAGTGGCTGGCTATGAGCGGGCTACATTTCCTTTCCCCCTTCTCAGCATCTACCCCTCCATGGAGTTCTTTCAAGGCCTGTGGTGCCTGAGTCTGAGAGGGAGTTTGAACCTGCAGACTTGACAGAAAATCAGGCTATTTCTTGCTAGAATTCTAGACATTCATCTGAGGCGGGTATGAAAGCTGGGAGAAGCCAGAGCATCAGGATATTGGATATTGGACTTGGTTCACAGGTGGGCGTGAGGCATTGATTTCAGACCTGTGGTAGTTGCCTCGACATCACTTCGGTTTGCTAGCCCTTCTAGAATTCACACTCCAAAGCCATTAATCCATTTGACTACCACCCAGATCCAGGAGGGGAAATGAATAATTCACAGCTTCCAGAGACGATGCAGCTCTCAGCTGAGCTCCAACAGATGTGTTAGCGAAACTTGGGATCCCTCGGAGAGAAAGTTTTAAACTTAAGAAAGGTAGATTATAATTATAATGATAATAGTAGTAGCAGCAGCAGAAGCCTTAAAAACATTATCATTTATTGAGAAAGAGGAAAGCTGAAGAGAGAAAAGTGTGTGTGAGTCAGGAGCAATAATCCCTACAGCTGGTTGCCTGGAGTCCCTCCTCAAAGGCTACAAAATTATCCGCCCCTGAGTCTCTGGCTTTCACAGGACCAGCGTGGGAAACATTTACCCATTTATCACCCAGCGAACCAACTACAATACTTAGGGTGGGGAACACACCCAGACTGGGCTTGCCCTGTGTACTTGTAAAAACCAAGTGCTCCTCATCCCTGCAAACCACTATCCAGTTCAGCAAGTTTGCCTTTTCTTGACTCAACCAAGATGTGAACAAATAAAATTAAATGTCAGATTAAGATAACCTCCTGCCTTCTCTTTTTAAACCCTCCAAGAATCATTCCCTTGGTAAAAGCAAAGTGATAGAAAATGAGTTAACAACCCTCTGAACAACATTGTTGGCACAGCGCTAGTGTTTTCCCTTCCCCATGAAGCCACTAGGTCTGTCTCTCTTTCATATAAAAGTATTCAGTTGAGTTCATCCCCTGGAAAGTCCCATTCTGAATGGTGAGGCTCAGTAATGCAATACTTGCTCCTTCGAACTCTGTTCTCTGCCTCCCCCAACCCTCACCGCCCCTTCCAGAGAGCTCCCTGTGGGAAATTAATAAGCTTAGGAAGGGGCTGCCACCGTCTGTTTCATTGGCACCCTCTCGTCTTCCAGTGTGTCTTTTCCCTTCCGCCATGAATTGCCACACTCTTTTGGCAACCCAGCTGGTGTGGTGCTTTGGAAACAGGATTAGAGGGGAAGGAACCAGAACTAGAAAGAAATAGAAAAAGAAAAACGTGTTTTCATTCTTATATGGCAATAACCTTTAAGTGAAATTATTCTTAGAGAGGTCACCTGCCTCCTATCACACAAGCTGAGATATTGGGGGCCCCATTTATCCACCCTGGGAGGAGAAAGGGCATTTCCCATTCTAATACTCTCTAAGAATCAGATTTTCTTTCTTACCCTTTCTCCACCCTCTCACTTAAGTCATAAAAGCCACCACCTCAGAGAATCATTCATCAACCTCTCTCAGGCTTCTCTTCCAAAACAATACTGCAGTTTCCTACACGTGTATTTTTTTTTTTTTTACCACAACTACAAGGAGTCCTGCTAAAGTGGAGCAAGGTGAGCATAGCTACTTTTCATTGTCATCCTTCCAATCATTTAATTGGAAATAAAATCCTGGGGAAGAGAGCTTCAAATATATGCATAAACCCATTGTTCCGTATGAGTTACATAAAACTATTGACTGAGGTACATTTTTATAGTACTGTCTGAAGCTGAATAAATGCCTCAACCCTTCATTTAGTATCAGTGAGTTCCAGTAAGTAATAATGCACAATGATTTCAAGGTAGTTTATGCACCATTTTAGCCCATAAATTTCTAGAGAAATAAAAATAATCTGTAGATTTTCTTTATCTTCTATTAATGATTGTCATTTAGACCATTTATATTACCAAGCAAAATATGTACCACTTAAAATGCTAGAAAGCTCTCCAAGTAAGAATTTCAACTTAATCTTACTCATTTTTTATGTCAGTCATTTAATCCATAAGACAAAGAGTTGGCTGTGTTCATAAAATGTGAGAAATTCTTTTATTTAGAGGTCTTTACCTGAAAGCAGGGGGGAAAATCTAATTAGAGGGCAAAAAAGGGAAACTGAAATACAGCATCTGATGGCCAGATTCTCAATAAATCTCTCCCCTCTCTGATGCATAGAACTTCAGCTATTTTCTAGCTTGTGGCTTGGAAGGCCAAGCTCTCCCAAGCAACTTAAGTACCAGGAACATTATTTTGTGCAAACCAGAGTCGAGGTTTCAGACTTCAAAGAAGACACAGTCTAAATGTTCTCTAAATTTAATAAGAGAAAGACCAAGCACAGACACACAAATGCCTTCCATTTGGAGTTTGTTTTCTAAATGTCCACCTACTGGAGTGGATACTTTTATATTTGTAATTAGGTAAGAGGATTTTTCGAAGTGGCTGGCAGGGACAGACGACTTTTCCTGAGAAAGATATACTCCCTATTCTGTAGATAACAGCAAAAGGACACACTAAGGAGTGGTCAGTTCAACAGATTAATGGAATTATGTCCCTGAACATCACCTGGCGACCCCCCTCCCAGGGCACACTATTGCATGTATCAGGCTGCGGTTTCTAAGGGACCACGACTCCCTCACAGCTATTTCTCTGTCTTAACTTGCTGTTGTTTACACCTGAGGCCCATCTGCCCTTTCTTCTTATTCTTTCTTCTACTGCAAATCCACTGAAATACCTGGCCATTCTTCTTCAATCCTGAGGGTTATTTTCCAGATGTTTGAGACAACTCTTTCCACATTTCTAATTCTCCCACCTTTCCTTTAAAGTGATTGGGGAGTGCAAATACTTTCATTTCTGGTGCACGTGTGTGTGTGTGTGTGTGTGTGTGTGTGTGTGTGTGAGAGAGAGAGAGAGAGAGAGAGAGAGAGAGAGAGAGAGAGAGAGAGATTAATCTCGTATTCAATGGAGCAGCCAGTCATAAGACAATTGGTAGCTAAACACACCTGCAAATTCTTACCTACAGACATGTGAGCGCCCTCATTGCACCGAGCCTTGGTCATTAGGAGTCACCCTTAGCCAAGCTATTTAAAACTGCACATATTTGCCTAAGAGAAAAAACATTTTAAGATGAACATTTTCAAAAAGCTTTCTTTGTGAAGTCAGTAGCTAACTTGAAAAACATGGAAGAATTCTCCACTTTCTCTCAATGTGTAGGGATTCTGCAGCCCTTCCTTCCCTGAGTCCCTAGACGGCGGTTCTGTCTGATTAGGAGGACTCGGGAAGTTGTGTGGGGTGCTGGCCAGAAAAGAGAAGGGAGCACAGACACAGAGAGAGAGAGAGAGAGAGAGAGAGACAGAGACAGACAGAGAGAGAGAGAGAGAGAGACAGACAGACAGACAGACAGACACAGAGAGAGGGGGAGGGAGAGACAGAGACAGAGGGAGAGAATGAATTTAGTGGGAACTTCCCCACACTTCCTGTCTCCTGGGCAAATCCCTCCCTGGCCTCCTTGGACTGCAGACACCTGGCTGCCAGCGCCTCACTGTCCCACTGGGTTCCAGAGAGAGGTCTCAGAGCTGCAAGAGGATCAAACTAACATGGTGAGCTGCTCTTTGCCACCTCCCCTGCTCCAAAGACTCACCTATTTCGACACTGGACAAAGCCAGAGCTGTCTCCACTCTAAGTCGTGGATCTGCTTCTCCCGTCTAGCCGGCTACGCAATCCGATTTGGCCTAATGCTAACAGATTGCCCACTTCACAGCAGTGGTGGTGTGGGTGGGCCCAGGGAGCCGAGGGGCTGTCTAAACCACTCGAAGGCCTCTCTTCCCTTAGAAGTAGAGAATTGAACTGCAGAAGAGAACCCCGTGGTCCCCCAGTGAAATCGTCTGCAGCCCCCGCGGAAGGAGTCAACTTCCAGGCTGTTGAAGACCCGAGTTATTAGCATCAGCTGCTGCCCTGGGGGGCGAGCCAGCGCCTCTAAGTGGCTCAGCGCACAAACGAGGCTCCGGGGACGGTTTCTGCAACTCCATCCACCAGCCGCTGGACGCGAAAAGCTCTCCGGAGCCCATCTCAGTAATAATTTTTACTTTGAATCACCCTTTCCCCACCCCCACACCGAGGTCGTAGAGCGCTGGCAGCTCCCTTATGGGATCCTCTGGCGACTGGGCAGATCGCAGCACGCAGCGGGTAAAAAAGCAGAACAGCTGGAGTCCGGTAACCTGTGGTCTTCCCACCAATCCCTGCCCCCAGCCCAGCTACCTGTCCTGGGACCAGAACACGTCTCTCAGTCCCTTTGCGAGATCTGGCGACGTCCTCCCTCCGCGCCCTTACCCCATCCCCTGGGCCACGAGGAGGCTGAGCCAAGTCCTCACCAAAGCGCATCCTTTCTGCCTTTGCACGGGAGGGCTTGGCGGTGTGAGCGCTCCCGAGGAGAGCTGGCGCCAGTTTATCACCCCGGTGCAACCAGCTGCGCGAATCAGCGGCGGCTCCGTGGCTAGAGCATCCCTGGGGCACATCTGCAGCTCTCTCCCCTCCAGGGAACCCAGGGTCTGGGGAAACGCGCGGGGTCCGCGCGCGCACTGGATGTCCGGCCTGTCACAGGTTCTCCAAGTGCCCATGAAAAGGGAAAAAGGGCCTCTCCGGTCCTCTCGGTACCTCCCTCTCCACTCTGGAAATGCTGTTCCCCTCCTCGCAGTCCCGGAGGGCCCGGGCTGCAGCGGCAGACGGGCGGGCTCCGCTCTCGCAGAGGGTCGCCAGGCTGGGAGGGCGCAGGACCTGGGGCGCCGGCAGGCCGGGGACGGGGCTGCGAGGCGGGCGGCGCCGGAGGGAGCGCCTGGCCCAGCAAAGAGTTAAAGGGAGGGGACGTGGGCTGTCACGCGTCATTGGGCAGATTATGTGCAGCAAACAAAAAGTGTGTGTCTGCGTGCCAGGCAGTCACTGCGTCGGGTCCATCTGTACAACTCTCTCCGTTCCTCCCTCTCTCTCCTGCCTCTCCCCGCATCCTAGTCTCTCCATCTCTCTCCTCTCTCTTTAGGGAGAGCCTGCCTGACCGCAACCCCAGCCCTCCTGACATGGAAACACACTGATCCGACAGGCAAAGAGAAACACTCGGTCGCGTCTCCCCAGGTCCGGGTGGCCTCATCTGGGCGAGTGGCTCCTGACCTTCCCCCTGGTAAGTCTGTTTGCACTGACGCGGGAGGGGCGGGGGAGGGAGGCAGCTTTGCGGGGAAGAGTAGAAAACGTTGTCCCGTCTCTCCGCATTTGGAAGAGAGGGGGAAATGATTGTTCGGGGGTCTCTGGCGCCAGCGGGATTGTACAAAAGGAGGAGCGGGTGGGAGCACTTTGCCGGGGGAGCCGGCTCCCGGCGCGCGGCCGCCAGACAATGCCCGCCTGCGGGGCCCGGCTCGCGGCGAGCGGCGGCTCGGGGGAGCGCCTCCGAGTGCATAAAACCCGGGCCCAGAGCAGGACGCGAGGGCGACAGGCTGGGTGGCAAAGGCGGCCGCACGCGGGCCGGGCTCGGGCCCCGGGTGATTGTGACCGGCTGGGGGCTCGTGGCGGCCGCCGGGGCGACGCGGACCGCTGTGAGCGCGGCGCAGCGAGGACCTTTTCACCGTATTGTTAGGTAGAACTGCATTTTAATGACTGTGTCCCTGCTGTCGCCCGAAGTGACGGGGGGCGACCTCCCCCAACACAATGAAACCCTTGTGGGAAAGAGATTTTTTTTTTTTTTAGAGGAGGAGAGAAATCGGGGCATAAAACGCTGAATCGAAGGAAACTGAAAAGGGGAAGAATAGGATTCCGTTGAAAATGAGAGGAGAGGTTCTGATTTGGTTGTTTTTTTAAAAATATATTTTAATTTGCAACTGGAAATCGGGAAGGCTACCTCGTGTGGGGTAAAAATGCTCAAGGATAGATGACGGAGTGTAATAAAGTTTCCACTTTGGGGGTATTTTCCCTTATTGCTGCTGTCTGGCAGACACAGCCCAACATTTGACATTTGGGGATGCAGGAGAATGAATGGGAAAAGGCTGGCCAAAGTTTCAGGCAACATTAGCTGGAAAGGAAAAAAAAAAAGCTCTACCTTGTAATCGCATTTGTAAGATTAATTGGTTAATAGATATTAAGATTAAAATAGACATTACTAATATTATTCCATATTGAACAGCATTGCAGGAAAAGAATTGGGTCTACTCTTTCCTGCTACTTTAATTATACAAAACAAATAAATTACTGCCAATTGTGACATTATTAGGGTAAAAAAAACTTAGAGGAATCTTTTGATCAGTCAGAAAAAGTAAACAATGCAGGTAGTTCAAAGCTAGTTTAAAATTTTAAATGCCGGTGTGTGTGTGTGTGGTTTTTTTTTTAGGTGGTAAGTGTTGTAGGGGGTGTCCAGTGGCACAGGAAGGCAAACGTCCCTTTATGATAGCTTAATAGAGAGCCCTCCGTTGGGGCATTACTTTCTAAATTGCTGCGGATTAAACAGCTGGAGAGTCCACTGAGGACTATTCAAGCAGGTCTGCCCCGTCTCGCCCAAACAGGGTCGTATGGGGGGAGTGAGAATTCATCAGTCATTACACACAGCATTTCAGACAGGGGACACTTCACGCCTGTCCTATACCTGCTCACTTCATGATCCACATGTGACTCAATCCACCTCCTTGTATAACAAGGTATCTGGGATTCACTCTCATCCATAAATAAGCATGTCGAGGAAAAAAAAATTACCTCTGCTTGCTGCTTTTAATTAAAGCCTCGGAGGGACCGTGTTGGATTATGGTAATGAGCAGACATACGTCCCTTCTTGTAGGCTGCAGAGAAAGGTTAGCTGACACGGAATTAGTGGCCCTGACGCTCCACTTGAAATCCATTCGCCATGCCCTCCTGTCTCTGCCTGCCCGGCAACGCTGCTCCCCTCTTTGGAAGAAAAGAAAAAATGGGCTCCTGGCATCCAGTTCAATACATAGGAGGAAAGGATCTTTTCCCCAAGGGTTAGAAGTTTCTTCCAGGCAGGAAAATCTATAGGCTGGAAAAAATAGTATTACTTCTCCTCACTTTCACCTCTAAACCTCATTCGACACCAAGGCAATGCAAAAACGTTCTACTCTTTCCTATCCCTTTCTTTTCTTTCTTCCAAGCGGTCAGTTAGCTCCGGATCTCTGATTATTCTAATTATTTTTTTTAAAAAGTATCCCTTATTTGCATCTTTAAAATGGGCCCGATTAATGTGCTTTAGTTCTGAAATAAGAGCTATGCAAAAACCGGGCAAGTGCAAGGAAAATCTGTCTAGCAGTTGAGATGCTCTGCCTGGGCTCATAGGGTAAAAGGAGTCACGTAACTCACTTCCTTGCCCTGCGTATCTATCCGCAGTGATGGAGGATTCAGGCATCCAAAGAGGCATCTGGGATGGAGACGCAAAGGCTGTCCAGCAATGTCTGACAGACATTTTCACCAGCGTGTATACCACCTGTGACGTCCCTGAGAATGCCATATTCGGTCCCTGTGTCCTGAGCCACACTTCCCTGTATGACAGTATAGCTTTCATCGCTCTCAAGTCTACAGACAAGAGAACAGTACCTTATATCTTCCGGGTAAGTCTCAGTCTCAGCCAGCACCGCGTAGGTGTATGAGGGTAACGTCCTGTTGAAAATGAACTAGGACTCATTCTAATGACAAGTGGAGACAGGTTTTGAATGTAGAAAGTGCAAGAAATGCAAGCAATCCTATTATACACACCAAAAATTATAAAAGGAAAATTAAACTCAAATTATTGTCAACTGATTTTCTGGAATAACTGACAAGATTTGATTTGGAATGTTAGAACTATCTACGTCAGGGTCTTAGTTCTGGGTTTTCCTGGTGATGAACATGACTTCCTAAACTCCATGGGTGATTTCGCTGAGGCTGAGGCTATTTGCATACTAATTACTTTCTGAAAGTACTCTTTACAAGTATTGGGCATATTTGCCTTCCAATGCAGAAGGCTTTCTCACCCTCTAAATACTACTTTCTTTGGCCACATTAGCTCCTGCCCAGAGTTTGTATTTAAATTAAAATGTTACTGGTTTTGACAGTAAAGCATCATTAAACACAGGTGTTTTAGCTTGAAGATAAAAGGCCTCTCGCTTCCTATTCTTTCTTTACAAAGAAAAGCTATTAATCGTTCAAGCCAAAGTTAGGAAGATAAATGCCATGTAATGTCTAAGATTTAAGCTTGCTGCTCCTCCCAAGAACAAAATTCCCTATGCCTTTGTAATGTGGGATCATTTAGAAGTAAATTCTCAAGAGGGTAACACCAAATTTTAAGAAGAAATTTCCTTCATTGGGTGTTCTACCAATATATGAAAACGTGGACTTCAATTATCTGATTGGTGCAGTGTTTTACAGGATGGGTTATCTTACCTACTGGCTACAAATATGAGGACAGGTCTCAGGTTAGGTCAAATTTTGGGGAGCTTGGTCTCAGATGATTTTTTGGAAAAGACTTAACATAGAGGACACGATCCTGGTTCCTCTGGCTTCACTATCTCATGTGCGTCTCTCTCCCCCCTTCTTTCTTGCCTTTTTTCCCTCTATTTTAAACTGTAGGTAGACACCTCCGCGGCTAATGGTTCCTCAGAAGGTCTCATGTGGCTTCGGCTGGTCCAATCGGCCAGAGATAAAGAGGAGCAGAACCTTGAAGCCTACATAAAAAACGGACAGCTGTTCTACCGCTCTCTCCGCAGGATCGCCAAAGACGAGGAGCTGCTAGTCTGGTATGGGAAGGAACTGACCGAGCTACTCTTGCTCTGCCCTTCCAGATGCCACAGCAAGATGAACGGTAGGTTGGCTGCAGACCCGCGCGGGCCCCTCGCTAGGCAGGGTGGGGAGAGAAGCGGGGCGCGGTGGGGGCGCATCCCGGCGTGCTGGCCTTTGTCCCCGTTGGGTGTCTCACAGGGGGCTTCCGAGTTGGAGTTCAGAACGAAGCTGAGACAGACAGGTGAGGACGAACAGGGGATACTGGCGTGATTACCGCATCCCTCCCCAGCCAAGAGGCAAGGTTAGATCAGGGCGGACCGTGCGTCCTTCCTGGGACACTCAGGCCCTGGGAGACGCAGGTAGATTTGCGACGGGGATGATGGCAACGCGGCCTGGGGGCGACGCTGAGTAATCATGCGGGCTGTGTGTGTGTGTGTCTGATCACTAAGCAGGGTCGTCCCCTTACACATGCCTGGAATGCAGCCAACGTTTCCAGTTCGAGTTCCCCTACGTGGCGCATCTGCGTTTCCGCTGCCCCAAGAGACTGCACGGCGCTGACATCGGTCCCCACGACGAGCAGGGCGGCGGCGCGGGCGCCAAGGACCACGGGGGCGGCGGCAAAGACCCGCAGCAGCAGCAGCAGCAGCAGCAGGACGCGCCCCTGGGCCCGGCCCCCAAGTTCTGCAAAGCCGGCCCGGTGCACCACTACCCGGCCGCGTCCCCCGAGAGCGCCGGCGCGAAGCCGTCCACGGACTTCCACAACCTGGCCCGGGAGCTGGAGAACGCGCGCGGGGGCGGCAGCTGCTCCCCGGCCCCGGGCGTCGCCGGCGGCCACCAGGAGGCGGAGCTGAGTCCCGACGGCGGCGGCAAAGGGAAGAGGAGGTTCCCGGAGGACGCGGCGGAGGCCGGCGGCGGGATTGCGGGGCCGGCGGGCGCCCGGGGGCGCTTCTCCGAGCGGCCCCCGCCGGCGTCCAAGGAGGACCTGGTGTGCACCCCGCAGCAGTTCCGCGGCGCGGGCAGCTTCTTCGGCCTGGAGGAGAGCGGCCGCCTGTTCGCGCCGCCCAGCCCCGAGACGGGCGAGGCCAAGCGCAGCGCCTTCGTGGAGGTGAAGAAGGCGGCGCGCGCGGCCGGGCAGCAGGAGGAGGCGGCGGCCGACGGCGCGGTCGTCGCCGCCGAGGACCAGGACGCGGGGGGCGGCGGCGGCGGCGGCGGGGGCTCCGCCGCGCCCGCGGCCGCGTCGCCGGGGGGCGCCGAGAAGCTGCTGGCCCCGCGGCCCGGGGGCGCGCTGCCCGGCCGGCTGGAGGGCGGCAGCCCCGCGCGGGGCAGCGCCTTCACGTCGGTGCCGCAGCTGGGCGGCGGCGCGGGCGCGGCGGGGGCCGCGGGCGCGGCGGGCGGGGGCCCGGGCGCGGCGCCGGACGAGCGCAAGAGCGCCTTCTCGCAGCCCGCGCGCTCCTTCGCGCAGCTGCCGCCGCTCGCGCTGGGCCAGAAGCTGGGCGCGCTGGAGCCCTGCCACCCCGGCGACGGCGTGGGCCCCGCCAGACTCTTCCCCGCCGCCGACCCGCTGGCCGTGAAGCTGCAGGGCGCCGCGGACCTGAACGGCGGCTGCGGCGCGCTGCCGAGCGGCGGGGGCGGGCTGGCCAAGCAGAGCCCCTTCCTGTACGCCACGGCCTTCTGGCCCAAGAGCGCGGCGGCGGCGGCGGCGGCGGGTCCCCTGCAGCTGCAGCTGCCGTCGGCGCTCACGCTGCTGCCGCCCTCGTTCACCTCGCTGTGCCTGCCCGCGCAGAACTGGTGCGCCAAGTGCAACGCGTCCTTCCGCATGACGTCCGACCTGGTGTACCACATGCGGTCGCACCACAAGAAGGAGTACGCCATGGAGCCCCTGGTGAAGCGGCGGCGGGAGGAGAAACTCAAGTGCCCCATCTGCAACGAGTCGTTCAGGGAGCGCCACCACCTCTCCAGACACATGACCTCGCACAACTGACCCGGGAGGCCCCGGCCCTGCATGCGCGCGCGCCCACGGCCAAGCCACCTGCAGGAGTCAACGCGCGAGATCGCCCACCGCTTCCTTGCGCCCCGAAACCCTGCACTCAGACCCCCACTCGCACCCCCCGCACACGGACCCCAACACATGTCCCCAGCCCCCAGGAACTTTCTCGTTGAAATGTCTACCCGGGACACGCACACGCACACGCACACCCACACACGAGCCAGGAAGGTGGAGCTTGCATTGGGCGGGTTGTTTGGGGGTGGGGGGTTTTCTTTTGAATGCACGCATTTTCACTTCCCCAAAAACAAAGGTACATTTTTTAAAATGTCATATATTGCAACATATTGATGCATTTGTCATACGTTTCTACTTAAATTATTAAGCACTTACAGCTTAGATGGAATAATTATATGTAAGGGCAAAATTTATTTTAGATATAAAGTAAAGGAGGGCGAGATGCGTTCTGCGTTTCTTGATGAGAGTTGGTGTTCTTACAAAACGGACAAAAAGGGGGCGTCGCCGTTCAATTTGAGTTTCCAGGGGGAAGTGCATGTATAAGGAAATGATTATGGACTTCAATGAAGAATGTCATCGATTATGTAAATATGTATTTCCTTTTAATACAAAGTGTAATTTTGTGCCAGTGAAATGGAGTTTGGATAGTTATGTGTTTCTTTTATCCCTGGAAAGATTTATTAAACTTTATAGTTTATCTGGGTATGTTGGATGCTTTGACAATAAATGACTATTTTCTTCAAAGCAATTATTTGGAAAGTTTTTATTTTATCTTATGTTTTGATAACTAAGGACTATCCTTTGAGTACATACCATTTATTTTCATTGAGTCCCTGAAAAGAAGGGAACAAACAGCAAGAGAGGAAGGAAGGGTAAACCTGGCCCT
>RJWJ010029046.1:0-20933 GCA_004363605.1 Indri indri | reverse complement strand
ACTCCCAACAATGAGCTGTGGAACAACCCTCCACCACACCTGAAGATCATCCAGCACTGACTCAAACTAAAGCAAATGCAGGAGGATGGGTCAAAATAGAACAGCTGTTCTACAGGCTGTGAGCCCGCCCATCCCCTGATGGGTTGACATTCCAAAGTAGATCAAAAAATCTCCATCTAGGGTCCTTCTCCTCCCCTAACTAAACAGGAGAATTTCCAGAAAAGAGAACAAGTTCCCTGCAATCGTATTAACCCAGAGGTAAGAGAAGAGGAGCCAGGTGAGAAAAAGACAGCAAAAGAACCCTGGCAACATAAAAAAACAAATAAACTTAACACCCCCAAGGGATCACAATGCAGATACAGCAGTAGACTCCATCCATAAGAAATTGCTAAAGTAACAGAAATAGAATTCAGAATATGGATGGAAAATAAGATGAAAGAAATTGAAGAGAAAGTTGAAAACCAATAAAAAGAAGCCAAAAAAAATTCATGAGGTGAATGAAAAAGTCACTAAAGAGCTGGATAACATAAGAAAAAGACATAATAGAACTTAAAGAAAGTAAAGGGTCATTTAGGGAACTTCAAAACACAGCAAAAAGCATAGGCAATAGACTAAATCAGGGTGAAGAAAGAACCGCAGAGCTTGAAAACAAGGCTCTTGAGCTAACCCAGTTGTGTAGAGAGGCAGAGAAGAGAAAACAGAACAACGAAGGTGGAGCAGTCACTTAGAGCAATATGGGACTATGCAAAGTGAACTAACATAGAAGTTATAGGTATCCCTGAGGGAGAAGAAACAGCTAAAAGCAGGGAAAATCTATTTAAGGGAATCACTGAGGAAAACTTCCCTCGTATCTCCAGAGACCCGGACATACAGATACAAATGGTCCTCAAACTCTGGGAAGGTTCATAGCAAACAGGACATCTCAAAGACATAGTGATCAACCTGGCCAAAGTCAAAATGAAGGAGAAAATTCTACAAACAGCTAGATGTAAGCAACAACTGACAGAAAAAGGAAAATCCATCAGGCTAACAGCAGACTTCTCAGCAGAAACCTTACAAGCCAGAAAGAAGTAGTGCCCTATCTTCAATCTTCTTAAACGTAACAACTGCCAGGCTAGAATCTCTGTCCTACAAAACGAAATTTCACATTTGATGAAGACATAAAGTCTTTTCCATACAAGCAAACTCTCAGGGAATTCGTCATGAGCAGACCTGCCCTGCAGGAAATATTGAAAACTGCATTATACACTAATCAGAACAATAGATACCCACCAGTGTAAAATCACCCAAAAAAGCTAAAGCTCACAACTCCTATGAAGCAATAGCACAAGAGGGAAAACAAAGAAAGAAGGTACTACCTAACATGAAGAGCAGAACAGCATCCCACATATCAATGCTACCACTCAATGTAAAAAGTCTGAATGTTCCACTCAAAAGACATAGGTTGGCTGAATGGATGAAAAAATACAACCCAAGTATCTGCTGTCTCCAGGAGATGCATCTAAACCACAAGGACGCACACAGACTCAAAGTGAAAGGATGGGAAAAAATATTCCATGCGAACGGAAAGCAAAAGAGAGCAGGCATAGCCAATAAAATTGACTTTAAATCAACAAAGGTAAAGAAAGATAAGGAGGTTATTATATAATGGTAAAGGGAGCAGTTCACAACAATATCATATCTATCATATTTCGCAGATCTAAAAAAATTAATTCTAAACTTTGATTGGGACCAGAAAAGAGTCCGAGCGGCCAAAGAAATCTTAAGTAAAAATAATAAATCCAGAGGCATCACATTATCAGATTTCAAACTATCCTGGCCATAGTAACCAAAACATCATGGTATTGGTACAAAAACAGACAGACTAACAGAAAAGAACAGAGAACCCAGATATAAAACCATTTACCTACACCCAACTGATCTTTGACAAAGCAGACAATAATGCACACTATAGAAAAGAAGCCTATACAATAAATGGTGCTGGGAAAACTAGATAGTCACATGCAGAAGAATGAAGTGGGACCCGTATCTTCACCATTCACAAAAATTAATTCAAGATGAATAAAATACTTAAATATAAGGCATGAAGCCATAAGAATTCCAGAGGAATATGTAGGAAAAACTCTTCTAAATATCAGCCTAGGCAAAGAATTTGTGACTGAGACCCCAATGGCAATCACAGCAACAATGAAAGTAAATAAATGAGATTCAATTAAACTAAACAGTTTCTGCACAGCTAAGGAAATATTAAACAAAGTAAATAGACAACCTACAGAAAGGGAGAAATATTCACAAGCTATGTATCTGATAAAGGTCTAATATCCAGAATCTACAAAGAACTCAAGCAAGTCAGCAAGATAAAAACAAAAAACTCCATTAAAATGTGGGCAAGAGACATGAACAGAAGCTTTTTAAAAGAAGGTAGACAAACGGCCAATAAACGTATAAAAAATGCTCGACCTCATTAATCATCAGGGAAATGCAAATTACAACCTCATTGAGATTTTGACACCTCTAATACCTTACCCCTGATATAATGGCTTTTATTAAAAAGTCCAAAACCAACAGATGTTGGTGTGGATGGGGAGAAAAAGGAATGCTTATACACTGTTGGTGGAACTGCAAATTAGTACAACCTCTATGGAAAACAGTATTGAGATTCTTCCAAGAACTAACAGTAGACCTATCATTCAAATCATCAGTTCCACTGCTGGGTATCTACCCAAAGGAAAATAAGTCATTTTATCAAAAAGACACCTGCACTTGAATGTTTATTTCAGCACAATTCACAATTGCAAAGATGTGGAATCAATCCAAGTGCCCATCAATTCATGAGTGAATTAACAAAATGTGGTATGCGTATACCATGGAGTACCATTCACCCATAAAAAAGGATTAATTTATGCCTTTTGCAACAATTTGCATGGAACTGGAGACCATTATCCTATGTGAAGTATCTCAAGAATGGGAAAAAAAAAAAAACACCACATGTGCTTGCTGTTAATCTGGAACTAACCGATAAACACACGTGTGCCTAGAAGAATGTAAAATTTAGTGGAAATCAAGGAGGGAGAGGGGAAGGAGTGGAGGGGCAAAAACCTACCTAATCAGTACAATAAACAATGTTTGGTGAAGGGCACACTTATAGCCGTGACTCAAGCATTACAAAACCGATCCATGTACCACAAATATCTGTACCCCCTTAATACTTTGAAATTTAAAAAAAGATAAATAAATACTACTCACTCTCAGTAGAGACATTTATATTGTACCCGGTTTTCACATATAAGTATAAGCAATACATTCTGATCACTCAATATTTTTAAATTTATTTTTATTGAGGTATAATGTATATAAATAATTTACCATCTTTACCATTTTTAAATGTACAAGTCAGTGTAAATAAAAACATTTATATTCTTTTTTCCCTTCATCACCCCACCTCCCTCCCCTTCCTTGGCCTCTGGGGGAATCTACTCTATATCTTCATGAAATCCACTTTTTTAGCTCCCACATGTGAGAGACAACATGCGATATCTGTCTTTCTGTGCTTTGTTTATTTTACTTAACACGATGGCCTCCTTTTCCATCCATCTTGTTGCAAGCGACAGGATTTTATTCTTTTTTATGGCTGAATAAATATTCATTATGTATAGATACCACATTTCCTTTATCCATTCATCCACTGATGTGTACTTAGGTTGATTCCATATGGCGGCTATTGCGAATAGTGGTACAGTGCAGATATCTCTGTGATAAATTGATTTCCTTTTTTTTTGATATATACCCAGTAGTGGAATTGCTGGATCATATGGTAGTTCTGTTTTTAACTTTTCTTGGAACCTCCATACTGTTCCCCATAGTGGCTGTACTAATTTATATTCCCACCAACAGCGTATGAGGGTTCCCCTTTCTCCACATCCTCGCCAACATCTGTTATTGCCTGTCTTTTTGATACAAGCCAGTTTAATTGGGGTGAGCAGGTCACAAAATTTTTGTGCTGCGTTGATTTCACTGGTTTGTTCACATGACCACTGTGAAAATTACTGCTGTCATTCTCTTTACATATTAGTGTGTAGCTTCAAGCCTGTAATTTTAAAATACATTATTCAAATTCTAGCTTTAATGGTCACTTAAAATAAGTCATTTCTTTCTTTCTGAAATCAATCAGTTTCTCCCAGTACCCCCTCTCTTGTTGACTAAAATATTCAGATGGTCTTGCCAAATAAGGAAAAGGAGGCATGAAAAAGGTGAATATTTACAATGACACCCTCATCTCTGTAAAGTAATATCATCCAACAGTTTTCAAAGTCTCTAAAAAATATGTGCTGTTATTACATTTCTTCCTCAGGAGAAGTAGCAGAACTAGTGTAAATATATTCCATGCAAAGTCTATGATGGTCTGTGCTAATGCGAACTCACACCCATAGCCCCCTTGTCTGTTATCTCACCCTGCAGTCTCCAAAGAGCCTTTCACCTCTTCCCCATGGTGAGTGAGGAGCCCCCCAAGAAAGCATTTTTATGGAGTGAGGAGTGATGGAGAAAGATGCTATAGAGGGTTGGGGGTGGTGGAGATAGAGACATTTGCGTACACTACAACCACTCTTCTATTCCAAGGCCTCTTGTCCCTGATCTATTTGTTGATCTAACACAAGTCTATTAATCACAAATTCTATACCAGGTACCAACTTTAGCTATAGAGGAGAGTAAAAATGAGAAACACAGGCATGACACAACTAATCCTAAGTGCAATGCATGTTATGGGGAAGTGTGGGTGCTCCACACAGAGCAGAACCACAGGCAGTGCCCCCACATCCCAGGTCTCGGTGGCACAGGTGCCTGAATTGTCTCAGTGGCTCCTCTGCCCACATAGGCCCACTAGGTAGTGGGGATGACCATTTCTTAGAGACAGAAATTTCTGCAATTAGAAAGGCTTAGGGATCGGCCTGAAGTTTTGTAACACAAAGTCTGTAACTCATGGAGTTGGACCTAGATGTGACCAACCATTCTGGTTTGCCTGGGACCGAGAAGTTTCTCGAGACATGGGACTTCCAGGTTTGAGCAACGCAGTGTGGTCATTCACCTTGTCGCAAGCCAGTCTCTTTAATACATTTCAAGTTCTCTTCCCAATACAATAAGAAGTATTTGTAGTTTCTTCTTTCAATAGTTTATTATTTATTTTATATTATAGAGCTTTCCAGGCATTGCCAATGCACTTAATGTGCTGGGGACAATTCACAACAGAAAAAAATAAAATTCTATAGTGATTAATGAAAAAAAAAATCTAGTTGTACCCAATATACTACTGACTAAACTTTTACTAAAAATCTTGCTAGCATCTTACTGGGTTTTTTTAATCACTAATGCCTGTTAGTTACACGTGTGTGTGTGTGTGTGTGTGTGTGTGGCATATATTCCATTATAAGCGCAATTAGCCATCTCCTGAGAAAGCAGCATATTGATGGCAGTGCTTTAACTGTAACCCAAATTTCCATATGAGATGTTTCACATTGGTCACAGCATTTGGGCTTTCTACTCTATACTGGATTTTCCTCATATTTTCAAGTTTTTTCTGTTTTCAGAGTTCCTTTCTATCTTCATCTTCAAAGAGAGTCATTCCATCTAATCATCTATTTGATCTCTTTTCTAATGTCTTTTAAATGTTTCGTTAGCAATTTCCTGCAGTTTCTCAGAGTTCTTCTTGAGAGGCACTACGACAAGATGATCAAGAGCCTGGGCCCTGATTCAGGGCACGGATTCAAGTTCTATCCCACTTGCTTCCTGTGTGACCTTCGAAAAGTTGCTACAATTCTCTTCCTTCAAGATTCCTCATTTGTAAAATGCAAACAATCATAGTACTATTTTATAGAGTGATTCCAAGGATACAATGATTTCATACATCAGAGGACCTAATTCCTGGCACATAGTAAATGCTTAAGTATGTTAGCTAATATTATTTGCATATATGGCTCAGTAATTTTTATACTTGTAAAATGCTAAGATTAGAACTCTAAAGGTTTTTTATTAATAGTCAGAAATATACACAATTCCTGGAAATATATACACTGGGTTATTTTAATATAGATGACAATGATTTAATGTTACATACTTTAGAAAACATAAGACTCATTTCACAATATGTGGGAGGCTCAGTAGAATGCATAAGCTTTTCAGATCGAGGACTCCAGGAAGAGGTTTGGGCAGCTGGGTGGCAGCTGACAGTGATCGTTTTGATGGATGAACATGGTCTTCTAGCTCTAGTTTGTAGAGCTACAAGAGATCCCAGAAAGAATCCCAGGAACTAGTAAAAGAAACAGATCCTAACAATGACGAGGCAAAATGATCAGAGAAACAGGAAGAAAAACAAGAGAAAAGTGTGTCTGTGCAGAAGTGAATGTTCAATTCTGCACATAGTCATATGAGTCACGGATTTAGACACCCACTTTGAAGATACTAACAGTGTGATTTGTCACTGGTCTTCTTGGTAAGAAAAGTGAAGTGCAGTGACGAAGGCAGAGGCCGGACTCCAGTGGGTATAAGAGGGAATGGGAGGGGATGGAATGAAAACAGCAGGAGCAGCAACTCTTTCCAAAGCTAGAAAGGAAGCAAAACTGTGATAAAGAGGGTTAGTACTGAAGAAATGTGCTCCATCCTCCTCCTCACATGGTGGCAGAGCAAGGGTAGGACAACATTGGCAAACCCCTAAACCTGGAAGAGCACAAAGTTGAGACCCCATGAGAAGCCAAGTCAGGGCAAAATGAGAGGACAGCTGCACAGCCATCACCACCCGGGATAAAAACAGCGACTGAATCTGGGGGTATGGAACTGGAGATCCAAGATGAAAATGGTCAAAAGTAAAAAGCAATGAAGGAGAAGTGCAAGATAATTTAGGAATTGCCTGGAGCAGGATTTAATTTTTGCCAGAGGCTTCTTTGTGGCAGCTGCCATGCATGTGGCTGACTTAGAAAGGACGGCACAGACCAACAGACGGTTCAAAAGGTGTAAGAACAAGGATGAGGGCTTGGAGACTTTAGATTTATAAGATGTTAAAGTTGAAAGGTATTATCAAGGCTGTGGAGTTTAGGTCCTTCAATTTCCCAATTCTCAAATTCATTTGGTCACATGTTAATTACTTATTAACTATAATGTACCATGCATGATGCTACAAGCTGGACACTGGCACAGATTAGCTTTAAAGTAATTTTACCTTTAGGGTCTGTGGTATAGAATCTGCTTCCCTGGTTTTTAATAAGCCCACAATTTATTCCTTTTTTTTTTTTTCAGAAATTCACTCAATTTTTGGCTTATTTTAATTCAGTATTTTCTTTTTCTCTTCTTAACAAATTATTCAGCTTTTAGACCATGGACTTTTAATACTTCTTTCCTTCTAAATCCTTTGCCGTCCTTTTAAATATTGGAAATCAACAACCAAGAGTCATCCCCAGCTGCCTTTACCTGCTCAGAGTGAGTCCCACTTCCCTCTGCACCCGTGCTGCCCTAGCACCCGTCCCCTACCAACCTCTCCATTTCCAACCAAGAACGAGCCCCAAATGGAGTGGATCGGATGAGTGCACTAGGATCTAGGAAATGAATAAAGATGCAAATATTATTAGCCAATAAAGTACAACAAGAAAAAAGTTAAAAAGTGGCATCATTTTGTACAGTTGTCTCTTTCATTGGTTCTCCTTCTAACAACATTTTTTTTTCACATCAGCAAATACGCTTTGGGCCCTCAAAATTAACATGTACTAGGAATTAAGAAATAATAAGCACCCAAGATTCACCATTTCAGTAAGCATTTATCAGGCAACTGGAGTGAGTAGATGCAACCACTTTAGCTACCTAAAAATGGACATTTTTCAATTAATTAATATTATAATACAAAAACAAACAAATGTATCTGAATCCAAGAAAAGGGCTGGGCTGTCCTCCCCCGCCTAGTCCTGGGTAATAGGAGGAGCATGTTGGAGCATCCTGTTCTGTCCTGGGGGCCACCATGAAACGGGCCATTAAGAAACAGGCTTGTCCAAAGGGTGTAGAAGCTTCTGTCATATGACAAAGAGATAAAAGAGGTGTATAGCAAAGACTTGAAAAACCTGGGGACAATTTAGTTTAAAGAAAAGAGGAACTAGTTTAAAGAGTTGAGGTGAAAGGAGCAGCCCATAAACCTTCTTCAAATATTCCAAGGACTATGGCAAGAATGAGATGTTCAAGTAGCAACAGAAAAAAATATATATTGTTGTAAAAAATTTTAGTTCTGGTATATATTGTTGCTTTTTGTTATTTGTAATACCCTGCTGCCTTCTGAGAACAGTAGATCCTGGTACCTGGAGGTTCCTTTGTTTGCTGAACACCAGGCATGTCTGGGAAAAAAAGAAAAGAATAAACTCACTGAATAAGAATAGGAGAGAGATGTAATGACTCCGAGAGAGGAGTTTGCTCATAGGCTCCGGAGGCTTTCCCTATTGGGACAAAAATCTGAAGAAAGAAAAGACCCCAGTGCATGGCAGCTAAAGAGAAACTTTGAAGAAGGACTACCAAAAATAATGATTTATTTTAGCAAAATAATAAATAGTATGGTTTAAAAAATTAATAAATATCATAAAAATGTTTGCAATGAAACACAATTCCCTACCACACTATTCTTTATCCTCAAAACTCTGTTTCAGAGGCAACAACTTTTAAATATTTCTGGTTTGGGTTCTTTTCTTCATTTTCAAGTACCGTACTTATATTTTAAACACCACACTTTTATATTATTTATTGATTTATCAATTTTAAAAGTTATCTGTTACTCTTGTAAGTATTTAATATGCTTAAAATTCTTCATTCTCCCCCTGCCTCCCAATATAGCCCATTATAATTAGAGCACTTTTTTGACTCCTTTCTGGTTACCTCCATACATTTTTATTAAAGTACATAGACCTGAATTTTTTCATCAGCTATATTCACACTCTTGTCCTTAAACGGTTTTCCTTTCTGTCTCCTTCCTTTTTTCCACGGCCACATTATCAAGGTTAACAACATTTACATTTTGTTCTGTGACTACAATTAAGTATCCCTTGCTTTGTCCATAGGTGACTAAAAGTGAAAGATAATAAATAGCAAACCTTGTTTCTGAAATAAAGAATGTTTCCTCAGTCATAAGAATGAAAATGCTATTTATTATCTTTCACTTTTAGTCACCTGAAGTAAACAATAGTCCACATGCCTTTAAACCTCACAATATCTGTGCCATCCTAAGAAGATTATACAAAGGAGTCTCATTCTTATACTTCATCAAGAACCTAAGCACGCTGCATTTTAATTTCCCAGATGGAGTACGTCTTATTGTAAGATTTACATAATGATTGTTTTACCTGAAATTTCTGATTGCCTTGTGTCTGTGTGTGCGTTATCAAAGAAAATTGCACTGGACAGAGTTGAACAGGCAAGGAAGACTTTATTCAAGACTACTGCAATGAGGGATAGAGACTGAACTCAAGTCAGCGGAAACAAAAGGCAGATGGGTTTTTAAGTCCTGGGGTGAGCTAATAGAAAAGTACTGGAGGAGGACGCTAGGGGGAGGTTGGTCTATGCAATTAGGCTGTCTTTGTTTGCTAATCATTGCTTATCAAAGTTAGGCTCCCACCCTCCCACAGAACTGGAGATAGGGATGCTATCTCCTGCAATGATTACGGTTGGAAGAGATGGCTCCCAGATTTTTGAGAAAGATACTCCTGGATTGGAAAGCTGGCAAGAGGCTAGGAGAAGATTTACATCTCAACAGGTCAGAGAAAGAATTTACAGTTGCAAGGTCTCTAAAATAAATGCTCTAAGAAAAGGAAGCTCAGGGACCTGAAGTCAGAAAAAAACCTATTTAAGGTTTAGTCAGTGGTAGTTGTCTTGGTCAGTCTGTGTGTGTGTGCGTGCGCGTGTGTGTGTGTATGTGTTTTACCACATCCTTAAAATATTCTAACTTTTTATTCATTTTCTCTTTTTTTCTTCCTGCTTTTTCTTGAAACCCACTCTCTTGCTATTCTAATTTAGACCAGTTGCAAAGTGGCCAACATTCAATAACTAGGCACTGAATGGATTAATTAGTAAATGAATCGGGTAGAAGAGTGGATGCAATGTGTTCCACAATAAATGTTAGTTCCCATTGTCTTTGTGCCACCTCGCAGGTGTACTGTCCTCACGCAAAGTACATCAGAACCTGGGCGGACTAAGTAGATTTCTACCCAATGTGCTTCCCGAGACACTGCTGCTCTGCCATTCCCCCAGCACACCGGGAAGTAATGAAGACGATGTGCACTTGACTATGGACTCCCTGGAATTGCAGCCATTAAAAAATCATTCGGGTTAACAAGTGAAACATAAATGCTCCTGGGAGGGATAAGGTCTAGGAAACACATCCGACTGTCATTCATCTGCTAAAATCATTTAGATGACTCCCCAGTGAGAAAAAGATGACACCAAAATGTTTTATCATTACCTTTAGGATCCTTTATTATATAACTACAACTTCGCATCTCACTTTCTTCCACACCACCTTGGACTCTGAGTGCACCGAGCTAGTTGCTGTCCCCCAAACACGCCATTCTATTTGGGCGTCTGTTCACATAATGTTTTTCTGAGACAGAAATAGCCCCAGTTACTTACTGTGTCAATGTTATGCTGATTGTATGTTTGCAGTATTAGTCTCAATTCCCTCCCTGAATTCGAGAATAGAACTTTACCTGAAATATGAACTCTGTCAATTTGTCGATCATTATCATTCCTAAAGTCCCTTAAGAAGAAGTGTGTTCTTTGTGCCAGAAATTGCAAGGCAGCAAATTACACCCCTGGTCCTCACCTTAACCACAGAGAGGTGGAGGCCCAGGAGGGCAGCCCCTATGCGATGGGAGCCAAAAGTAAGTGCCCAGTTGAGCCCTTGAGATGTTCTAAGTCCTGAGAATTAGAGAGTGCTCACATCTTTTAATGCCAAACCCTTCCTCTGTCTCAGCCACTTATTTGAAACTTATCCTCATTCTACGGTTGATGCCAAGTGCCACGTCCTCTGTGAAAACTTCTCTTTACTCCACAGGTCAAGCAAGTCATCGCATGTTGTGCTCTGCCATTAGGATACGTTATTGTATTTAAAATCTCTGTGCAGATGCTTCCTAATCTATACAGTGCAAGTGGAGCTGTTAAAACCTCCCTCCCAGGCCTGCTGTGAGAGTTACGTAAGGTAGCATATTGGATAGCACCTGCCATGGCCCCTGGCATCTTCCTTCTTCCTGGCCACACTTGGCTCCCACTGCTATGGTCGTTCTTTTCACATGTGACTCTCACATTCCTAAACTGTGGCCTCCGTGAGGGCAGGGACAGTATTTTTGTGGTTGTTGTTATATCCCTAGAAGCGAGCACAGCCCTGAGAATAAAGGAGAATAAATGTTGGCTGAGTTGAACAGAGATTTACTTTTGTTTCCTTTCCAATTAAAATCTACCTGAACTGAGACAAAATTGGAGGTATTTGGATGGCAGTAGGAGGAGAGAAGAAGTTCTCTGCAAACCATTTGAAATTATTTTGCAGCAGTGAAGTGACCTTGTGATGCCCAAAGACAGCACAATTGTGCTGGAAGAGGGTCCATGAAGAGAAGCAGGACTGTGCCAAACATAAATATCACCCCTTCCTGAAAATTTCTTAAGTTTCCCTTGAGGTACAGTATTCTTTGGACATAAATAATAGAGGACCCTTCTCCAGGAGACCTAGCACTGTGAACAATGCCCTTCAGGCACCTGTGGGGACACCTAAACAACTTCTGATAGGCCTGGTGTCACCTGACGCCTAGTTGCAGATTGAGGTGGTCACTGGAGGAAGAGGGCTAGCGTGGACCCAGATGGAGGACTCTAACTCAGATCCCAGCACCCACTCCTGACACATGATGAGGACCCTAGGTTCCCTACGTGGATGGACTAGACCTCAGCTACCTCACCAGTTATCCTCATCCCTCTGTCTCCAGTAACCTGTCGGGAGAGAAGGGAAGCAGCATGTGCTGAATGGCATTTCTGGGCCTGTCATTGTTCTAGGTACTTATGTTCACCCACTTACTTCTTACGAAACTTCCATTTCACACAGTAAAATGAGGCCCAGAGGAGTTATATCACTTAAATAACAAAGCCAGAACTAAAACCCAAACCTCTCGAACTCCAAACTCCTGCCTCTTGCCGATCCCACTCCGATGCCCCCATGCCAGGATGCTAATATTGTAGTGCAGCTCTCACAGAAAGCCCCGGATGGTGAGGAGGGGGCTGCTGGCTCTCTCTCTGGGCTCCAAAGGCAGTGACAGTTTCTTAACATCCACAACTAAAGTTGGATGCAGCCTCTTTGTTGAGACCTTTGTTGAGATCTGTACTCTTTGATGGAGCTCATTCATTTAGTCACAGTCTGATCATGAGCTCTTTATTGGGAAATTCAGCTTTTGGTGGAACCAGAGACATGGCACTGATCCCTCTGTGTCTGTATTAATTTGCGTTCATTAAATTACTTATGTACCAATCCAGGAAGTGCCAGTATTAATGTTTTGATCTGGCAAAAGGTGAAAATGATCAACTCAGTAATGTGAAACCACCGATGCAATTTTGCAACTAGAATTAGAGCACAGCCTGAGATCAAAAATCAGTCTGCCGTTTCCTCTTTAGAGTATTGTTTTGCAAGGAAAGTTAAGGATGAAAGTAAATCAAATCAAGAGTGGTTCCATCCTGTGAACCCTCAAAGACTTAATGGGTTGTTTAGGCCAGTGCCTTAAAAAGCATAAACGGCTGTACACTTGCGCAGCGACATGGTTCTGATGTCTAGATTAGACTTAAGCAGTATTTGTTTATACATGCAAAGTCAAACAGAGGACTGTTGTAATTATCAGTATAATTCAGGTCAAATGTTTCCTACATGAATATTTCACTGGTCATTACTAAGTGGGGGATCTTGTTTCTACCATTCCTCTAATTGTCGCAACTCTCTGTTTTATGTTTGCCAGATACAGCTTTAAAATAAGAGGCCAAGGTCTCACTTCTCAGTGAAATAAATTAATATGCCATTTAGCCTCTTAAAACTTCCCCCTTATCCTTCTGAAGATGGAAGTAGATGAATGTGCCTTATAGAATAGCCCTGCCTTTGGTCCCTACACTGACTCCATCCATACATCCCTGGAAAAGGGGGTTAATAAAGAATTGCAGGAATTTAAGAATCTCATCTCCCCACTTCCCACCGCCCCTGGCATACCCTCTTGAATTCCAAACAAAATGGGTAACTTTGGTACAGTTAGCATAAGTGTAAATATTACCCTCAAACAGTCCACTAAGCGTCTCCCCTAGATTGTCTTTGAATTGTGTGTGCACTGAGTGTTCTTGACTATGAGGTGAAATGTATTTGTGACATGGCCTGTATTTGGTGCTTAGAGGACAAAGAGTCATAGCTTTTGCTTCCAGGTTGTTGGAGAGCTGGAACAGTCAGTTAATTGCTATGATCTTTTGGAAATTGTATATGAGTTGTTGAAAAAAAAATACAGCCCTGTAAGTGTCTAACTTAATCCCTTTTGCAACTGGGAGGATCATGAACAAAGGCAGGACTTAAAGAAGATTATGTCAAAATCCTTGACTATCCCAACCCTATTCTTCTGGGATGCCATTCTTTGCATGCCTTAGTAGGAGGACTCTCAATAATGATAGCATCTTATATTTGTATAACATTTTTCCGTAAAGCAGTTTATCATGCATTACCTCATTTTGCCTTTTTAACAGCCCTCTGATTGGGCAGGGAATAATGTCCACATTTTATCAAAGAGAAACTGAGGCTTGAAGAAATTACGTGGCTTGTCCAAAGTCACAAGATCAGTCAGGGCAGAGCAGGACTCAAGCCCACACTTTCTCACTCCAAATTCAGTGATATCTCTATCTAGCCCGACCACCTCCCCGCTTAGGGAATGCCAGTAGAGATGGAACTACCAAAACTGGTCCGTTTACGTCTGACTTTTCCTCTCTTACTCTTTAAAAGTTAGCTATTTCAAGATCTGAAGGCCTTAAGAAATTAATAAGATTATGTTTAATTACTAGAAATTAATTTCTCCTCTCATTTCCTCTATAATCTTAAGGCATAAGCAACTAGAAGAGTTTACTGCAATGAATAGCCTGAAAGGATGATGGGTCATGAGACCCTGAACGCTGCCAACTCTTAACCAACTGCCATTTCCATTCCATGTACCTTGGGCATTCTCACAAATGTGATAGAAGTTTGCTTTTGTTATTTGTCTATTTCTACATGTAACTGGCCTTAGGCGATTGTATAACAGTGAAAGACGGTGATTCAGTGCACTGTTCTTTCCTACTTAGTGTTATTAGAAGCTATTGGAGAAACACTGCTGGTAGTCTCTAAAAAGGAATCTTTTAATATTCTATTTAAAGACCTTGTTGTGTTTTCCTGTGAAAAGGAATAAAAGATAAAATTGTCACATATAAGATTGTAAAATGGTTATCATTGACTATTATAAAAAAATGTTCATCTCCAGAATGTTTTTTGTGGTGAAGAGCTAAGAAAAAATATAAGCATAATTAACACATGAGACATGCACAACAGGTGTGCCTTAGACAGCGCATTAACAAAGACATCAGTATGGACAAACAGAGTCATTTCCTTAAAATACCTACCTAAAATGGTATGAAAAGAAGAAATTAAGTTGCATTCCTCAGTGTCACTATATTGTAAATACGAACTAATCTGTTACTGGATTTTCCCCTAGAAATTTAAGAGTAGTACATGGGAAAATACTTTGAAAACTGGAAAAAAAATTCCTCAGTGACCAGAGAGCACTATTAAAAGTTATTGTTATGCTTCACAAGATAAAAAAATTGCAGTATCTAAAAGGAGCTGTTTACAAACCCAACCAAACAACAACAAAGATTAAAAAAAAAAAAACGAACAAAGCAAGTTCGCCAAAGCTCTTTTGTTTTGTTTTTGAACTTGTGATGGCTACACACCAGTGCCACTGTGCAAGGCTATAGTAGCAATGACTGTTCTCCTTTCTTAAAATTTATCTGATCCTCTAAGGCAGGCACCATTGAGCTGTCACTACTCCAGCTTTGTGTCATCAGCTTCCAGCCCTTTGCCAAAACACTCATTTTTCACCTGTCAGACTTGCTCAATTCTTTGCTCTTGTTTAGCAATTCCAGTCTGTGAGAGATTTATTCTACACGGATTTATTTAGTTTATGGTGATTGATACAGTCAACACCCTCAACCCTAAAGGAAGTCTCCTTCCCCTTTCCTTTCCCGTGTCTTGTCCATCCTATCCACAGAAAAGTTACCTTATCTGTTATGGAGCTATAGTATCTGAATGAACCACAAATTTAACATAAGGTACATATGTTAAGATTAGCACCTAAACCCTAATAGACAAATCATCATCTCCCAGGAGAATCCTCTAACATTTAAAGGAAACCCTACTTTGTCTTTCTGAGATATTAACTTGAAGAGTTCTACCAATTGGAAGCTCTACTAGAAACTCATTTTCCTTCTCAACATACAAACCTAGGTCTCTAACAGTATGAAGCCAACTCTATTTTGGAGCTTAGGCTCTGCTTTCATCTTCTGACAGCTCATCTCTAAAGCTCAAGAAGGATCAGAGGAAAATAAGAAGAATGATTCATAGCTTGGATGAAATGATTAGTTAGGGGAGGTTACAGGAATTTGTACATATACAAGTTGTCCTAGCAAGTCTAAGGGAATTTCACAGCCATGTATCTCATGAGTGAAAACATGAGAAAGGCATATGAACATCTTTGCTGGGTTAAAAAGAAATTAACTAAAAATAGGATTTGTCTTTATCAAAATAAAAAATACCAGGTTTCAGATGTTTTTCCCTCAGTGCCCAAAGTTGAACATATTAAGACTTTCATTTTTATAGGTAAAAATAATGAGCTCACTGTTACATAATAAAAACAACACAAAAATACAGTATAGTATACCTTCATGCCAAGCCCCCAAACAAGATTCAAATGTGCAATTTGTGTGGGCAGATTTCCAAATAGGTACAAACCCAAAAAAAACACTGTAGAATGTAATGAGCAAAAAAGGGAGAACAGTAAAAATGCCTTCTCTTGAGAAATAACAAACCCAAATAAAATAACACAATGTCTGAGATTTCTTAAAGAACCAAGGGAAGTGGGAGTGTGGAGACAGAGAGAGAAAATGAAATTGGTCATGAGTTGATAATTGATTAAACCGGGTGATGTATGCATATGGCCTATTACATCCTCCTCTCTACTTTTATATACATCGGAAAATATCCATAATAAAAAGTAAAAATAAATACTAATTTGATGAATACCTAAAGAGAGCAAAACTGATAAAATGGCCTTTATACTGGTTAATTTCCTTAATAGTAAAAAGATACATGGCCCTAATCCAGAGTGGTACCTGTATGCCAATTGAAAACTAAAGATTATTAACTTTGATCACTTCGCAGGCACACTTACTTCCCATTATAAAAGTTTTGTGTTCCCTAAACCCAGGGTTCTTTGTTCTAACACAACCAACTACACATGTAGGTATGGTCAGGCCTTTCCACAATGGCTTGTGGGAATTAGGTCTCCGGGAACCAATATAAAATACAATGATGTTCATACTGCTTGCTATGCCATGGATAATAAAGTCCTTTGTCTCTGACCCAGGAGTCTCATGGTTTGCATCCATGAAACACTAACAGGATAATCGATTAGCTTGCAAGCAGAATAAATCTCAGACCTTTATGTATCTTGCCTCTGCTAACACTAAAATGATAAATATAATGTGCCTGGCATGAAAGTGACCTGTATTGGGACTGACAGAAAGAAGCTTCAGCCAAATTCATTGTGAAAGACTCTAGTTAAAAATTATCAATGCCTGCCAAGCAATCAGCAGGTGGGCTGTATCATGGATGCCATTAATACTGACCTTGTGAGGTTACTTGTTTCAGTGCTAGTTACATCAGAGGTGCTCAATAAATGTTTACTAAACTGAAATGCTTGCTGAAATTCCAGATAGATTGTATTGGATTAAATACTTAGAAGCCATACAGTCATACAATTTTTCTGCTTCTTCAATTCTCATGAAAAAATGTTGTTGACTCCTTTGTTTCAGCAGCTGCTTACCGCTTGCTACGGTTTGAATGTCCCCTCCAAACTCATGTTGAAATGTAATTGTCATTGTAACAGTGCTGAGAGGCAGGACCTACAAGAGGACCATAATGGATTGATGCTGTTATCACGGGAGTGAGGTAGTTATTGCAGGAGTGGGTTCCTTATAGAAAGGATGAGTCCCACTCAATTTCTTCTCTTTGTCTTGCATGCTCACTTGCTTTTTCACCTTCTGCCATGGGATAACATAGCACAAAGGCCCTTGCCAGCTGCCAGTGCATGCTTTTGGAACCGTGAGCCAAATAAACTTCTGTTATTTATAAATTACCCAGTCTCAGGTATTCTGTTATAGCAGCAGAAAGTGAACTAAAACATCTCTTTTAGCAAACCTCTAATGAAACAATTTGAATGATTGCTAAAAAGATGATGAAATAATTCACTTTAGACTAAGTATACCCTTACATTTGCTGACAGATTTATTATTGATTGTAGGTGTACCTCAAGGTAAACGTCCAGGGATTATCCTCAATGCAATATACTCTCAATCTACTGACTATGTATTTTTAAAGATTTTCTTATAAAATCTGAGTTTGAGATGACCTTAGGTCACCCAAACCTGTCATCCACCAAAACTTTATAATATTTTTGCAAATGGACATGCAGCCTGAACACATGAAAGGAGTTCATGGCCTTATAAATCCATTTATTCCATGATTAGGTCTCTATAAGAGAAAATTCTCCTTGATATTGAACCAAAATTTACCTTCCCGTAAATTACATCTATTGATTTTAAGTCTGGCCTATGGATCATAAAATTTGTCCTTTTTTTCATTCGATAGCTCTTCAAATAATTGAAGATCATTTCCATGTCTGTTTTAATCTTCCTCTTCCGTTAGTTCTTCATCTTCACATCCAAGTGAGTGTTCCTTCATGCTCTTTTGATCAAAGTTCTCTGCACCTTGAACTCATCCAGTGATGCACCGGCACCTACCCCAGGATCAAACTACATCAGCACCAGCATCTCAGATGTTTTATGCTTCAGGCATTATAGAACACATTGTCTTAGACCCATGAGCTTTTCAGAGCCGAGACTATGTAAATGTGAATTATTGGTTTCAAAGTATTAAACAAAACCTAAAATATTGAAATTAATAAAAGTTTTATTAGATACCTACAAAACATACTATGTCAGCTTCATTAATGATTAAATTTAATATTCATTAAGAAATTGCAGACAAAAACAGTCTGTAGGTTAGTGTAACTTCTCAGTAATCTCCAAGTATGCACGATGATTGCAGAGAAATGAAAGCTAACCATAATTTAAATAAGTTATGATCGCTAAACCACTTCAAAAGCAAAAAGCATAAATCTTTACAAAATAAAAGCAATATATATTTATAATATTATGATATTTGCATATTAACTAAAATCAAGGATGTCAACAGTATTATAAGGGCCTACAAAGGTCTTAGAAATGGCCCTTCACATTATAAACTGCAACTTCTGTAAGAAACACCTAAGAGATATGTGATAAAGCAAAAGTTCTAGGCTCACCTCAGCCCTGATAAATTTAGTCTAAAGTTTTAGAGCTGTCACTTTCAATCACAAACTTCCAGGTCCTATTAGCAACTTTTTCTTAATATTTAGTTACCCTCATCTTGACTTCTAACCTGCAACCTGATACCTTGCCAGGCACGCTGACATTTGTATCCCTATCTTGACTCTAGGCAATCAGTCATCCCACTATTACTATAGTGTCCCAAGTTTGGAACATAATCGACATAGCAACATTAACTTAAAATTTACCCACAATAAATATTAATCAAAAAAATAACAGCAAGATGAGTTGTCAAAATAAAGTCATTCCCAGCATTCTCAGTGCTAAAATATCAACCACTTTTATTTCTTTCTTCTTGCCTCTTGCTTCTGGCTTGAATTGCCTAAGACATATATGAAAACTCTGCTACCTTGAGTGCAGAAGCCAAGTTAAGGCAGGGAGAGTTAACTAAAGCTTAAGAAATGCATCAAGCCAGGCACAGTGGTGCAGGCCTGTGGTCCCAGCTATTTAGGGGGCCGAGGCAGGAGGATCGTTTGAGGTCAGGAGTTTGAGACCAGCCTGGGCAACACAGCAAGACTCTGTGTCCAAAAAAAAAAAAACACAAACAACAAAAAATAAGAAGTGCTACTCTAGATTCAGGTGTTCTGACTATAAGATCCTGAAGTGAGAAAAGTCTCATTCCTTGAGCCATTTAAAATATGTAGGAAATGAAAATATCTTTTTAAAGACTCATCACCGAACCAGTGAACATGGCAATCTTTTTCCTAGTGGTAGATTTTGGTTAGTTAGTCATTTTTCTAAAAATAATTCTAGCACTTGCTGTGCCACAAAAGGTCTCCAAGGATCCTGAAATAGTAGCAGTCTTCTTAAATACTACTGGGGTATGACTTAAAGACCAGGACTTATAGAGTTCAATAAATATTAATGAATTTTGATGTCAAAATAAAAAATATTCCCATAGAATATTCAGCATATCTGCTTTTTATATCATTTTCTACAGGAGATAAAAACCTAGACATAGCCAACACTGATCTAATACCAATAATGTTTGAAGGGATAAAATATTTCTCATTGTGCGACTGCTTATAAAAAAAATAGCAACTTCCTCTTTCTTAAATTAAAATCAACTTCTTTGAAATTAAATATATCCATTTAAGGCCTTAATACTAAAAAGAAATCTTGGGGAGGATTTTTAATATTAGACTTGTCAATGTAGCTGTCCTTTGCTAAAAATAAACCAAGCAGAGTGCTAAAAGATAACTTTGGCAACAGAACGTAACATAATTACTGAATCTTCAGAACGGAACATTCATAAAAATAAAACTGGCCATGTGCCTGGGCCCATATAGAAATTGGGCCTAGTTCAGTGTAATGATGGCACATTTAACACAGCCAACCAATTTTGCTATAGATTAGCAAACGTAAAGAGATATATGATGGACTTTTTTTATACAAGCATAAACTAACGGGACACAGAGAAAAGGAGAGGCAAAAACAACAGAATTTTGGAAACTAGAAAGCAAATGGACAAGTGGCAACAGCCAAATCCTCAACTGGCAATGGGGAAAGCTGAAAAGCAAGCTGACTGGCACAGCAGGTACTCAAAAGGCTAAGCACTCAGGGCAGGGATGTAGGGGGATTCTATAATGAGAATATGTGAGAATATGTTTAAAGACACGTAAGAAACATTTGATCCCTGTATTCCATACTCGCTCCATGCTGCTGGGTTACTGCCCTTTCCCCAGCACAGCAGAAGGCTGGAGATTTATTCCCTGAAGACTAAGGGGTGGGGGATCTGGACTGAGGGGAACACACACAACAAAGAAGGTGGGGATACCTCCCTACAAACCTTGGCATGTTGCATGCTGAGATCCCCAGGTTGATTCCATCACTTGGCTCCCAGGACAATGGCAGCCCTGTCAGTACTCTTCAAGCATGAATTTGCAAGAACCTTCTCTGAGAAACCAGATCAGGCCACCATAATGTGAAGGACACCAAAGAAAATACCCACCCACGTGCTCTGAGCTTTCAATGAGCTTTCTAGTCCGACTCTCACATGAGCACACAACCAAAGATCACCAGACACCTCAGGAAAGCCTCCAAGATACATACCAAAAGAAACAAACCAAAGAAAGCAACTCAGCAGAAACATAGGCTATGTGGGCAGAATGAAATTTCAAAAACATTAATATCCCAAGAGAGATAAGAAGAAAACATTGGTCCATGAAACAAGAATATGATGATCT